>LR812539.1:24123378-24402921 GCA_903798195.1 Danio kyathit | reverse complement strand
TGTCAGCCTTTTAATTTAATAAATTTGTATTTTTGGAGCTTTGGTGTTGCCGCCTTGGTTGAATTTATAATTTTGCACCTGTTGCGTTTTTGGCTGAGCACCCAGTTAAGAGGGATGTGCGTGCTTTTGTACAGTTTTTTCTTTTTTAATGTTGACATAAGACATAAGTAAATGTTAATGATTTAATAATACCACTAAATGGAATTCAGCACATCTTAAAATATATTTTCATATTGTATGATGTTGTGAAGCACAAATGAATTTTAACATTTAAACATTGATTTAATTTTATTTTTAGAAAACAAAACTACATTTTAATTTCAGCCATCCAAAATATAGGATCAGTATAACCTTTTTTAATAAAAAGAAATTCACAAACTAATAATATTTCAGAATAATACTGTTTTTAATTAAATACTGCTTTGGTGAGCATGAGACTTTAATGCACTAATTTAAAACTCCATCTGAAAAAAAGATCTAACCCTAAATATGTGCAAGCGTAATAATGAAGGACTACAATATAAAGACATTACAATATGCCGACAGCAGTCATCATAAGTCTGACTTACAGAGAAGAGCATGTTCTTCTTGTCCTGGTTCACAGCGCGAGGGTCAGGGACTGGGTCTGTGTGCTTGATTACTGACACTGATTCTCCTGCAAAGACATAACAGCTTGGTTACTTGACTAAGCTCAGAGTAATACATGAGGATCAGGTGAGCGGTTATTCAGGCACATGTCCAAGTCAGTCCTTAGGTATGAGTGTAATTTAATTTTTTGAAATGCTTCAGTACTGTTCAGGATGGCAAAGAATCCCAACCAAAAAACTGCCATGAATGGAGCAACTAAAAAGACGTGGAGAAGTCGAGCAGACTGTTACCAATTAAGGCAGTGAAGCAAGACCTGACTCCTACAAGTGCACTTCCTTTTCGTCTTTCCCCCTAACTGGACTGCAGAGACTGAGCACAGCTGACCTCCCTTTAAAATAAGAAGCACTGAACCTTCTCAGGAGAAAAAAAATAAAAAATCCACCTCATATCAACCACTGAACTGACTTTATAAGGTGGCTTTACTTTTTCAATGGAATGCCTCTGATGCTCTGATAGAGACTATATTTAACTGGTTTTGTGATGAGATAAAGTGTACAGCGACATTATACAAACACAAAAAAAAGCAAAACATTTTTGATTGTGATGTCTTTGCTGAGCAACATACTGCATAATAAACACTCTAGAAATCAGACCTTTGAAGAAATATTTTAAACTAGTGTAGTGTTGGAAAACTAAAATTTCAGTACAGATTGGTACCGAAATTACAAAAACATTTGAGTGCTGTTGAGTTTGATCTTAAACACAGCTGGTTGGCCATTGTGTTAACGTGCCCAACAGAAATGACTGTGATTGGCCGTGAAGGTCATCAGTTCACCGCTTGTCACTGAGTGCAAACACAGATTCAGTGTGCTTCAAAGTCGCAAAGATCAGTCGATCCATCAGTGGATCGCTCGTATGTCAGCTCATAGACAAACCAGCTGATCGGCACAACTTGGTGAACAGCGTCGAAAAGTGGCAAACTGATGACCTTCACAGCCAATTGGTCCTATCTGTTGAGCACTTGAACACAATGGTCAATCAGCAGTGTTTATGTACAAGCTCAACAGTGCTCAAATGTTATAAAAAAAAATGGACATTTTAAAAATTTCAGTACAGATTGGTACTGAACTTAATACTTTTGACAACACTAAACTGTGGATATACAATATTACATAAGCTCACACTTGTATTCACATATAAAAAGGTTATAATAAGAAATAAATAACCCTAATTCCAAGTACAGTAAACTTGAGCAAGCAAATTGGCATAACAATAAGATGTTTGACCACAACATTACATTATCCTCTTGCATCAATATAGGAATAGTAATTTATTTCGACTTCTATGTCAGCATCTCAGATCATCTTGATGGCAAAAACATCTAAATATAATCTATAATCTAAAATATTTTTGTCATGATGATCAAAATAAACAAAGTGCACCATTTTATCCCGTTTGCTATAAACCTTGCTAGCAGTGTTTAGATTACTGTTCAAATGAAACTCAACTATTGTAGAGTTATTAACATAGCAGAGGGGAAAGGGCTTTCATAATCATGAAGTCACGTTGTCATTTTAGCATTACAATGACACCCCTACGTTGAATGAACTATGCCAAAAGAGTTGGTGCTGTGCAACCTAAACTGTTATTGTGAGATTCATTACTTATTAAAAACAAGATCCCCAGAGTCTGACATCATATCGGATTGCTGATAAATTGCAGTGTCCATTATAATTAAACCCGCTCAAAGCCTAGAGTAACAGCATAAAACAACTTTAACAAATATCACCATTGTTTTTACCTGTTAAAATGGACTGGTCCACCCTTAGAGTCGTTGACTTGATTGACGTCAAGCGAATGTCAGCAGGAACTTTGTCACCCACTGAAAGGAAACAAAAACATGCTGTTAGATAAAGATAAATCCTGTGCTTGAAGTGAACAAGGCCAACCCAAACAACACTATCATGTCATTGCAAATTTATAAGAACATATGAGAGAGCAATAAAAGATAGGAACAGCTGGCGCCAATAGCCTAATAGTTAGCATGTCGACACATAGAACTACGGTGTTCACGGTGACACGAGTTCGATTACTGACTCAAGGTCCTATACTGATCCTTCCCCTCTCTTTGATTTCCACACTTTCCTGTCTATATTCTTCACTGTCCTATAACTTAAAAAAAGAAACACTTTAAGAGAAAGGTAAAGGACTTCACAATAGGAAAATCAAGTCAGAGTCAATCCATCCAAAGTGATGACAACAAAAGGTGCCAAACTGAGACAATGCCAAGTAGGAATTCTGAACACCCAAGCAACCGTTTTTCAATCTAAAGTATTTGCTAATGGCTTGGCAACTGATTATAATGGATTGTACTTTCAAGTAGGGCTGCACAATATATCGTTTCAGCGTTGATATTGCAATACGTGAATCTGTAAATCACATTGTGAGATCTGCAATAGAGTTGAGATCATAATAAACCAGAAACCACAGTTCAGAACACATTATTTGTGGAACCATTGCAAAATTTAAATCCTAATAGACTAAACGATTTTCATTTGACTTTGTAAAATTTCAAGTTAGATTAAATAATTTGGGCATAAGAATTTATAGCTTGTAGTTTTATCAGAGATTAATTGTATTTAATAATTATTGTATTTAGTTATTTTACACCTGATCATTTAGATTTTGTACCTTTATACTGTTAGAATCAACAGAACAATCAAAAAGCACGGTTTATTTCACTTTGCTCAATTGTATACATCTATGCCAGTAATCTTTTTTGCACCTCCACAAAATCATCCCAATTAACATAAAAATATGGATTCTTTCCAAACAGTGCTATCATCTTCTTAAACTATATTCCAATCTCAATATATACTGCAGAAAAACTTAATATAACAATGGCATTTTTTCCCAATATCAGGTAGCCCTACTTTCAAAGAACGAAACTGAAGTCTGAAGGCCAAAAATAAATGAATAAATGGTTAAAAACAAGACCTGCAAAACAAGAATGTTTTTAATTTAGTACTTGAAAAAAAAAAAATCCCATCACAATTTTTTTCTAGACGTAACCTGCAGTGAAGGGGTTAATGGACAGTACATCTAAGACTTTTAAATGTTCTGATTCAACTTGGACAAAAATAGATTCCACTTCATTCTTTCCACAAACATAAGGGGGTTTAAGTAGTTGCTACTAGGAAAAAAGCAAAAGTAAATAGCTTAATCTTTTCCAAATAAATCACATAATGAACAAGGCGACTGATGCTCAAGCGTGTTAAACACTTGACGTTTATTAGTCATTTGAGATGGCATCCGTTTGATTCCAATGCATGACGTGTAAATCGAGTTTATAAAAGAGAGGTCAATGTCAAGGAATCTTTTCACAAGATGTTCTGTGTGTGGAAAGAACTTCAAATAACCTGAGGATACTGTGCTGGATGCTTTGCCTTTTCTGGACTAACTTTTAACCAACATGCAAATGTACCAATAAGCCTCTATGGTCCTTTTTAATGGAGCGGAAGGCATGACGGGTGGTATCAGACCAACACAACTCCTAAAATGGAAAAGCTATTTTCATACAAACTATGGTGCACGGTGAAGCTAATGTCCAAAGATAAACAGATTTTGTTTACAATGATGAGATTGTTAGCCCATAGAATGTATATAAATAGAGATCTAATAAATTTCAGAATATATATGGTATTATATACAGAACGTTTTGCGCAATATATGACATGTATTGCCAATAAACAAACTTTATTAGATTTATTAAGCACTCACTTAGGTGGTTAAGTGCACTCAATGCCGCTCTAGGAGAGGTCTGGATATTAAAAATAAAAATGATCCAGTTTTACACATTTGAAATGCCCCTAAACCAAACTAAAGAATGTGGAACATAATCCCGATATATAGCTCAAGTTAGAAAAAGGTCATATAACAGGGTAACCTACTTAGGTAGAAAAGGAGAGAAAGACTTACAAGAATAGACAGTAGGAATATAAATTGTGGAATATTTAACATTGTTTCAATAACTCTAGTTAATGATGAAGAATTTAAAAAGCCAAAAGTTGCACAAGCTGCAGGCATTTTAATTAAAAGAACGCTAAAAAAAATCTTCAAAGCCCTACTATGCTATAAAGCTTAGCATTTTATTACCGATCCCTTGATGATTTCATCTAAAGGTGATCAGAGAGACAGGTAGGTACCAATCCAAAACCCAGAAATCAAGGTCACTTCACAGAATCAAAAGAAGGAAGTTGAAAAGCTAACTGAGAGCAAGTGGTTGTGTCATTTTGGTGCTAATGGGGGGTTGGAAACAAACTGTCAAACCCTCCTCAATGACTTGAAAGAATCAGCGACTTCCTCCCATGAAACAGCACAGGGCTTCATATTAGGTTGTGATAACTGTTGCAATAGTTCAACTGATTTTTTGACAGATAAACCGAAGCGGTTTCAACTCTGAGGTTTGTGCTAGAGAGATAGTCAGCTTCGGATGATCAAGACTAAAAAGTAAAATAGAGCGTACTCTGAAACACTGTCAAATAAATAATAGGAACTTACTTAAAAGTAGCATAGATTGTGTTTTATTTATGTTTTTACACATTGCCAGGTGACTTGTTAGATGGTCGAGTCAAAGGAGACCAATATTAATTTCAACCCAAGCTTAAAATGCATTGAAAATTGTTTTTTGTCACCAGTTCTGAATTCGTTAAGACCCTTTTCTCTAATTTGCAGGAGCGCATCATTGTGATTCTAGAGTACTACTGAATGCATGAGCCCATTTATGTAGGTAAAAAACATATGATGGGACAATTAACCCAGAATGAAAAGAATGTCCTTTAGATGTAAACCTTCTTGTGACACAATGACTGACTCAATGACACAATGACTGACTAATAAGTAGTCCGATCTGGTCTGGTGGGTCTTTTGTTGAAGTTCGAACTACATTTTACCACAACCACAAAACTGATGTGACGCATCTTAAAAGATAAAGTGGACAAGCTCAAAGTGTTTTAGACCAGTTTCACACAGATGGACTTATAGTTTAATCAGTTGAAATAACTAATACCAAGCAGTAGAGTACAGCTCAAAAAACAACAATGTGTTCAAGTCAAAAGACCCATAATAGGATGTCAAAAAATGTGTTTATCTTCAATGCAATCAAGTTGCTTCAGACAAAGGTTTTATGCATTTAGTCAAGAAGGGTATAAACAGAGGTTTGAGCCAGTTCCAAATGGGCAGGTCAGCTCCAGATGGGCTTGTCTCAACCTCCTGGAGTCTTCATTGATCCCTTTAATGTCTCCATGACATAGTCAAAATTATTGCGTTTTACTAACATCTACACCTAACACAAGCCTAAACTCAACCTCACAGTATCCTGTCGTGTTTTATTAACGTCTACACCTACCACAACCCTAAACCCAACCTACTTGTGGTGCACGTCCGTCCCACTTGGAGGTCACCCAACCTTCTTGCAGCATAACTCCCTCCCACTTGAAGCTCTCCGGGCTGCAGCGATACCTACTTAATTTAGGTAATTGAAAGAGGGGTTTCCCTCTTTCATTCTATGTCCACATAAAAAACGCACTGTGACGCATGTTATGGTCATGCAGAATCAAAAAGTGGCATTAATTATATTGAGTTCACGCCAGATAGGGTATTAAGTATATTTCCCTAATAAATTGCATTCAAGTCAATGCAAACTTAAGTAGAGGCGGATTACCGTGGAATACGCAATTCATTTGCTACGAATGTGTAGAATTTGCCTCATTCACGTCTTCCCTGTGTTTGGAGTGAACACAGCAGTGTTGGCCAATAAGAAAAGAGAAAATAGCGCACACACGGCTGATGTCATGAGGCTAAAACTCCAGTTGTAGCGTCCACACTGTACCTGAAGTTTTGGAAAATCTTCACCCTGGCCGGAGTTTTCAGAAAGTTGCAGTTTCAGTCACCTGACACTTGTTTTTGTGTGGACAAACGGCCAAACCATGTTGAAAAAAAGTGCAGTTTTGAAAATACCCGTGTTCATGTGGCAGGGCCTTAGTCTGTCAAATACAGGTAATACAAAAATGTTAAGTAAAATATAAAAAAAGACAAATCTAAATTGTTAAGATTAAAATAATGCAAGCATCCATCACTAGTGGACATAACAAACATTCTTGAAAAAACATAAGGAACATTGTGACCCTTAATAAATCATGTTAGTAAGCAAACATTAGGGAGGTCCAATCCCTTCTTCAAAGGGAGCATTAACAGTTCCTTGTAATGTCCCCATTTGCCTTTGACTAGTTTGCTCAAAGATCACTCCCTCCCAAGCAGTCACAATTGGCTGAGGCTCCCCTGAGAGTGCTTCTCCAGGGAGCCGACAGAGGCTGCAAGTGCAAGGACGACCCGAGCACGTAAACACAGGGCCGGATATGCTCCCTGTCATGCAGACAACTTGTTCTTGAAATCTGTTCCCACTGTTGCTGGTGGGACTAAACCAATGCCTGCTGCCGACAGCAAAAGAGGACAAAGAGCAGAACACCTCCCCTTTTAACACCAGAGAGAAGAGAACATGGCCATCTGGCTCACTGATTATTTATCGCGTCAAATCTCGACTGTTAACTGCACATCCTGTCTCTGTCCCTCATTCGCGCTCTCCACCAGGACAAGGGTGGTCGTTTCGAGTAACTTCAATTTAGTACTAGACAAATCCCATGAGTCAGAGCTGTAACCATAGCAAAGCAAACAGTCTTGGTTGATTAGCAATGAGGCACAGTAAATCTAGAAGCTGGAGAATCACAAAAAAGAAAAATAAATGCGTGAGTGGGTGAAAGACTGTGCTAATTTATAGCATAACCACAAAAGCCCATCTAAAATGGCTGCTTGACACTTTCTTCAAAGCATGGTTGGTATTCACACCACAATGGTGGGCATGTGGCAAAGGCAGTTGGCTAAAGTTTCAAAAACTTTCCATTCTATGGTATTATGCTTCTTTTGGTCCTTTTGGTCAACAAGGACTTGTCTGCACTTGCCTCATCCTCCAACTAGTCTCTTTGACAGATGTCTGAAACTGACATCAATGAATGTGAAGCGTCACTAAAGATAAAAGTGAGTGAATCAGAGGAAAAGTCATGAGGAATCAACTCAATGTGATTGATTGTCTCTTTATTAATTTAGTAGTTCCTCGACTAAGCCTGGTTACTCCAAGATTCCCCCCCTATTCCATCAATTGATGGAGTTTGGGTTCCTTGACACGATCACCTTTGGCTTGGAGTTGGTAGAGCTGCATTACAATGAATCACATTCTTTAACGCTAAACTTTAACTGAACCGTCCTTAACTTAACTAGAACAAGACCAGCGATCTGCCAAACTGAATATTCCTGATGTATTGAACTAATTTGTCCATGTTTCTAAAGCTGCTTTATATAATCTGCAATACATTTAACTGCTATAGAAATTAGGCATTGGATGGTAGCCGGTTTCAAGGTTTACAGCACTTTGGAAAAGTCAAGGTATTAAAGCCGCAAAAAAAAAGAAAAAAAGATAAATGTTTCCTAAAATTAAATAAATTGTGTTCAATGGAGAAGTTGTTGTTTATACCCAGGCATTTAAAAAAGAATATATTTTAGAGCAGTAATCACAACCAACCCATGCCTAATACAAATAAAGGTAATATAACAGGGCTATCTTGTTTATTACAAAAATAAAACGAAAATAGCATAACGCAGTGGTCCTCAATCTTTTTATCATCGCAGACCAGTCAATGCTTGACAATTTTACTACAGAGCGGGGGGGTGGGGGGGGGGGGTTTATTTCGAAGGTTGTAGGCGACCATCAAACTTTTTCTCAGAGAATGACAAGCTGACAAAACATTGCTGTAACTCTGATACAAGTTTTATTTATGGAGAAAATTACAAAGCACTGCAGTGTTTGTGTGTTTGTCTGGGATAATTAGTCTACCGAAATGTGTATATTCCATACAAAGCTGAAGCTGATCGTGACTCACGGTGCACTAGCGGGATTCATTCATTTGTGTGCGTCTGAAAGGTACAAGCACTTCACGCCGTTCGTGCGCGCACCTCCATTGGAAATAACAAACGTATGCAAACTCTAGAAAAGATGCGATATGCGAACGACCCCTAAAAGGTCACCGTCATTTGGAACAGTTGATTGTCTTGCACAGCCATGGTGGAATCACCTGATTTGTTAACAAATGGGTTGCGGATCCATTCCTTGGCAGTTTATGGGTCCTTCACTGGGCCTTTTTCCCTTAGCAAAGAAACTTTCAAAAGACGTCTGTTTCTTACTCATTTTGCTTCTTGTGGGTTAAATTTGTGTGCTTAAGTGACTGAGATGTAAGTGAGAGAATACGGTAATTTTTCAAAATAAAAGATTGTTCAGACTCAGATAATAAATAAAACTGAAATAATGAATGATTTCTTGTCCAGCCCGGTACCCATTGACCCACGGACCGGTACCGGTGGTTGAGGACCACTAGCACAATGCATACTTTAACATTACTTTCTTTAAAAAGTAACTTGGTAACATATGTAGTTACTTCATATAACTTCATTACTTCTATAATAAGTAACTTAAGATTGTAATAAATAACTTTTTTTGCCAACACTATTTTACACATTGTACAGAACTTATTTTAATGAATTCAAAACACACAGACACAAAACTGCTAAAAAGTATGCAGGTTATAAAAAAATGGCAAAAAAAAAAAACTTTGAAAATTCATTAAGATTGGCATTAACAGCAACCCTATGAAAGCAAGCTTTTGCCACATTTTGACAGAAGATGAGCACAGCTGAGTGGTCATTCAGTCTGCAGATGACAGGAGACGCTCCCCAGGGCCAACAGATCAGATGTTTGGAATACGATGCGGCATGACGGCATCACTTTACATGCTACCAGCAGACAGATGTATGAAAGACGGAGGCAATAACGTGGGATGTGAGAGGCAGTCATCTTCAGCAAAGCCCTGCAAGGTCATTCTTCCATAAGAGTGAAGTAAAACAAAAGCAGCTACGAGGACTGGAGTTTATGACTCACCTTCTTAAGAGCAGAGGTAGGCACAAAAAAAAAAGTACAAGCAATTTATTGCTACCTCTTCACCTACTCAGCAAGATGACGCAGCTGTTGACAGGGTAACAGCACTGAGAGATGGTGGTTTAAAGCTGCTATGCTAGGAGTTATATTGGCTGTTTCCATTTTCAGATTGCTGCAGGATTTGAGATGCAATTCACATCACTAGCGCAAACAATGCAGATGGAGTTGCATGCTAATGTTTAACACTCAACAAGGAATTTGAACAAACCCCACATTTAATAATGATCGACAGTACATGCAACATTTATGTTAGCAAGTATGTAGATTGGGAATATGAAAAACTATTAAGTATGTGTGTACACCATGTCAGCAAGCGAGTGTGATTACATGCACACACTGTAAAATATACACAGTTCTAGGGCTGGGCGATTAAGCAAAAAGTAATCGACATTCAGAATCAATAATCGATTACATTTTTCCAGGTAAATTTTTTCCCTAGAGCGTGTGGAGTCGCGTGACCCCGCTCTGTTAAGAATGCTTTATACTTGTGCGTCGAACTCACGGGTATGGTTCGGTGCAGCCTTCATGGGGTCGCGTAACCGAAATACTTTTCGAAAAATGTAACTACACATCGCACGTTTGCTTTACATTGATGATGATGATTAGAAGCTGCGCCTGAGATGGCTCGAGACTGCATGTTTTCCATTACAATAAAATTATTATTTACATTAAAATATTTGTTTACAGAAGATTCAGTAAATGCATTGTTTAAAATATTATTTACAGGATATACAAGAGTTATTTATTTAGCAAAAACATTGAAAATATTCAATAGTGAATTTGTTTTCACTTTTTTATAAGTGACTGTTGGCTATGTGTGTTTTAATTTCAGCTGTTCAACGTTGATGTTTAATAAATAATCAGATAGTGTGTGTTTCCTTCAATTATTTTAAAATCAAGTAACGCACCCTTCATTCAAAAATCTCTGACTTGTAATATGTGAGCAAATTTACTGTACAAAACCTGTCAGTGAACGATGAGGGCAAAAAATTAATTGAAGAAATAAACAAAATCGTTCATTAATCTTAATCGACTTAATATGTTCAATTAATCAAGATTTAGATTTTGGGCCAAATCGCCCAGCCCTACACAGTTCCACATAATCAATTGGTGTTGGCAAAATATGAAGGAATTAAGCTAGCTTATTGGTTTTTACAAATTTAAGTGAACTGAACATATAACAATTAAGTTGTCCCTCCCCAAAAAAACTCAAGAATTGTGTCGTTTTAACTCATTTTTAGCAAGTAGTTTGAACAAATAGCAAATCTCATTTTTTGAGTGCATTGCATTTTAGCACAGCACTAATCCAGCATTTTAGGGTTGATAAAATTGATGTTTTTAAATGAAGTCTTATGCTCACCAAGGGTTATTTGTTAATAAATACAACAAAACACTAATATTGTAAAATATTACAACCGAATACAAATTTTTCTTGTGATGTCAAGACACAATTTTCACCACCCAGTGTCATGATGCTTGATGCTTGAGAAAACGGTATAATTGTATCAAAAAACATTTTTGATCATAATTTGCTGATCTGCTGCTGCTCAATGGATGATAAAACCTACTGACCCTTAGAGCTGAGCGACATATCCTTTTAAAACATAAATAAATAAATTTACGTGCAACAGAGCCCTCAATTATGCTGTTTTTTGTTTTGTTTTTTGGCAGGTGTGCTTGTGCTGCCACGTTCTTTTTCATTTCATAGAGCACAAAATTTGCCTTATTTCTTCCCTGCTCGCTGTCATGTTGTTTGTGTGTTTTTATGGCAAATGCGGGGGGGAACCCCGAGGGGAGTATAGCATGTGTTAAGAGTGAAAACTGATTTTCATTCAAATCAATGTAAACTACACACTCAAGTTCATCAATAAAATAGATTTATTGCCCAGATTGACCCTACACTTTGAATGTTTTGAGTGACTGACTTCAATCAGATCTAGGTTTGTTAACAAACTATCAAAAGTTGAACATATCTCTATTGTGTATTTTTTTAAAAATCCAAACAATTCCCTCAGTCTGACTCAAATCAAATGTCTGAAGTGCACATAGAAACTCATTCACTTGTGTGCGTCAGGCGCTTGCGTCACAATCCAAATCCTGTAGGTCTGCCTCAAGATACGTCATGCAGACCTCATCAGGGAGCAGGGGACCATCACTTTTCAAACATCACTGCACCATCTGCTGAAGGACAGTCCGTTGACCTTAGAGGAGGACTAGTGGATGCACGTGCATGCTCAAAACTGATGCGAGATCAGCTGTGGGCCGTAGTGTCGCTCAACAGAGAGGTAGCACAGCTGCTGCCTCTAGACATGCACTTAAGATTCCACTCACGAGACTCTCTTTCCCCCCCTGCAGTCACCTCCTCTTTGTTTCCTTCGACATCGTCTTTCCGCTGTACTGTTTGCCTCCATGGACAAACTCGAATCCATTTACCCAAGCTTTATCCTTGCCAAATAGAACTTTTGCACAATCAGACCCCTCTATGACCTTCCTCGCTCATTTGCAAGGTGAAAAGGAATGCAGTACTTTCACAGACAATCTCTGACTGCAGATGCAGACGTGCTGTGGAGTGACGCATATCTAAGCCCTCTATAAAAAGGACTGTACCTTCGCTCTCACTGTGGGTTAGATTTAAGCTCCTGAAATGAACAAAATGGTTGCAAATTTGACCCAAAAAAATGTAAATGAGTCATTGCTGGGAGAAAACAGACAAAGTGCACAATGTTTTGTCAAACATACTGTACATTAGAATATGCAACAATGCTTGTACATGATCAGCGTTTAAAACATCACTTCATTTTAATGATTCAACTAGAGTCATTTTCTATTGTGTATTCAAAACTGGCTCAATTTAGTGCACCTATTTTGGAACTTGACACATTAGTTTGGTTCATTAAACCATATATTTCTCAATGGTTCTTTTTCTAATGATTCTGAATCTATTTTCAAAAGTTCAGAATAGGGTATATGCAGAAGTATGCAGACGGACTTTTAATTTTGCAGTAACCTGGGTCAAGCGCATCCGGTGAATTGTAATGCAGTTACAAAATCCACGATTTAAGGTCTGTTTTATTTTTTAAATCAACCGTCTTGCGATCAAATTAATTCGATGGAATGATAAACACAGACAGGCGCATTTTTCAGAAAATAACATATTTTTAAATAAAATAAAATAGGCTAGGCCTATATTTATTATATAGGCTATAATTTTTTTTAAATAGCCTATATTAAATTACCATTCATTTTGGCTTTAACAAATTGTTGAACAGATTACTAATAACTTATCAAAAAACATTTTACTGAGCTCAGTGTCGCCATCACTGGAGAAAGTCCAATCTTTCTTTAATTTTTTGGACTTTTGTTTGAAAGCTTAGTGGCATTGTAGAGGTCCAATTTACTGTTGTTTGATTTAAATTATAGCCTATATATGCGCCAATAAACAAGTCAAAGGAATGAATGAATGAATAAAATGATTCTTAAATGTCGATATTGTTTTTACTCAAAAAAATAACAAATGTTTTATAAAAATAAAATGAGCAATTTTCATCATTTATACGATTCAGTTAAATATAAGTTGGACATTTATGAGGCCATGTAACATGTTTTTGTGTTTGTTTGTTTTTTGTTCTCGGTGATCTTTAATATATACTGGGTAGCTACGCAAAATATTTTCTAAAATGTCAAGCAGGAATTTGTTGATAGCTTTAATTATGAAGACAAAAAAATATGAAAAATAACTAAAAAAAAAATTATTAAAAAAAAATACAAAAATAAAAAGAGCAGCATTTTGCTAAATATACTAGTCCTTTATATGCTTTAAATCCTGCAATGTGTTGTTTCATATTGGTTTTTTATTTCACTTGATGCATTAGTTATATAATGTTTGAATGCTGAAAGAAATAACAGCCGTCGTTTAAATCATTATTTTACCATCAAAATGTAGTATATTTTATGTTATTATCAACTTTTGATATAAAACCGCTGTGTAATTTAATTGATTGTTAAAAATGAAATAATTTTATAGCATAACAGTGTTTAGTTGCTTTCGCTTTCGTTCTTCACGGAAGCTGTAACAGAAGCTTGTGCCGCATTCACCTCTGACATAGGCTACTCAGCCTGTAGCCTAATTTGGATTTTTTCGTTGTGACGATTAAGCAAGAATCATAATGCATCGCATATTCGGCTCATTCTTCAGTAGCCTCAACACAGGCTGGTAGCCTAGATTTAAACGGATCATTTATAAGAATGAGCTATTAATAGATTAATTGATCGTTAATTTAAATGATCATTGATCACTGGATTTTGTAGAAACTGACATCCCTAGTTCAAAGTAAAAAAAAAAAAAAAAAAAGGAAAGATCATGCTTTTATGATGTTAGTTTTCATACAATAAAAAGATTTCAATTAGAGAAATCCTCTGGCTTTTTTCTTTTTTTTGCTGTATCGAAAACATACCGAATTGTGACACCACTGTGTCGTATCGAACCGAACCGTGATTTTTGTGAACCGTTACACCCCTAGTCACGATGTACTCGCAGGTACAGACAGCCACTCTCCACACTGGATTTACAAGCAAGTATCTCATTGCCGTGACGCAGCTTCAAAAATTTGTTTCAAACCGGAAGAACGAATTTGCTCAAAATAACGCAAAAACAACCAATTTTCACTTTTTAGTGCAATATGTGTGTCCTAATAGTGTTTATAGCAGCGTGGGACACATATATGACTGTCAACAGCTCAAAAAATGTGTTTTGGTGTTTCGTGACCCTTTAACGGCTTATCAGCTAAATGAATGCTGAAGTCTATTTAACTGATTATATTTTAATTACATTACAACATCGATGTTGTAAAAGGAACTGTATAAAATTAAAAAAAAGTCGCATTGACCATTCACCAGAAGTTTATCGTTATGGAAGAAACACTAGCTGCACATATACTTTGCGACACTGCAGGCGCAAGCTAAAAACAGAAAAATAATAAGTGACAACAGGTACATGCATCAATTTGCTTCATTTGGACAAAGAGGGACCAGCTTAATGATTTTAAAGGGGTGCACAGAAAAAGATGTATTTGCACAGATGAAGAAATAGGGGACATTTTAGGTTAAGATGTAAGAGATATAACATGAGGTCATATGGAAGGTCATTTTCCAATCGGATCGTGACTCCCAGAATAAAAATTCAAATCCCTTAAGATTCACACTCCTAATAATCATGCTTGGAACTGCATCAAAACAATTGGCCAAAGATCGCCTAACGAGGTGGTCTCTGCCTACTCAAAAATGAACACTGCAGCAGTTTGCTTGGTAAAAATGCAACCCATTCCCATGGACTAATCTTTAATGCATTGTTTAGAGTTATTGTGTATGTAGCAAAAAATAACAGCAGTGTTTGCTTTGTCATTGCCACAGAAGAAATCATTGGTTAACCTGAATCAATGAAAGTGAAATGTCAAACTGAAATGTGTTCATTTTCAATCCATTCTGATTGATGATTGATTCAAACAGTATCCTGAACAATGGTCACTCCGTCCAAGAGAGTGAGAGAACAGTTGATTTGCACGTGACTCCTGCTAGCATATTTTGGTCCATTTCTAATTTTTAGAAAAGTGAAAAAACCAGGAGGAAATTGCATACTGCATAGCCATATATAAATAACATGAGGTCATATGGACGGTTGAACCAACTATAAAGGAAACCAAGGTTTTATTTTTAGCAACCTAGTCTTTTTTTTTATCCAGAGTTTTGTTTCAGCTTCTGCAAGCGAGTCGTCTGGGTTCACATCCCATAATATCAACTCTTAGATGTATCCTCAGCAACTCTTCCACCCACACAAACTGCTCTGTAAGTGGAGCGTTTAATTTTGCATAACCTGTCCGTTTAGGCACCCCTTGCAGGTTATATAACAGGTAAAATCACCTGGTTGCGTTAGCGCAGAGAATTACTCAGACTCAAGAACATCAGCTCCTCCAATCCCCATCCTGCTGATGAAAGCTTTACCATGTGGCTTTATTTCTCATCACAGCCCGTTTCACTTCACCGTGACTAAGCAGCGGTCTAACTCCACCTGAAGCTAGCATGATAATACACAAAAGGATACACAATGTAAAGAGTGCACTGAGCCAAAAGTGAAAACCTTTTACAGTCGCTAAAGATGAAGCTTTTTGGTTAGTCATAGTGAACGGTTACCTTTTCACACTAACTAAAAGAGTCTTCAGAGCCGCCCAATATCTACAACACTGAGCGAAGCAATAAGGAAGCGCCTAGTGATCTATTTCAGTGAGCAATGAGACGTGGCGTTGTGTGACGCAATCTAGAGCAAGGGGCACTCCTGATAATCCCTATTCAGATGAATTCAGCAGAGAACACTAATGCTAAACGTTAACCAAATTACAAAGTACATGACTTTTACAGTTGTTCTATTCCAGTAAAACAATCAAAAATACTGATGACTCATCTTGCATTATTATGTAAATACATATGTAAATGCAGCAACACCAAAAGCTCCAAAAATATCATATCATGTATTCAGTTAAACGCATATCACGTCGTGTAACATTTTGAGCACAACGACTCCTCATCAGACCATTAGGTGTGCTCGAAATGTTTTTAAGTGAATAAATTTGATACTTTTGGAGTTTTGCACCTTTTCATATACAGTATATTTGCATACTTTTTGTTTGGCTAAGCTCGCAGTTTAGATTAATTTCCACATTTTTAATAATCTTGCACCATGCAAATAACTGGCTAATAAAATACCATTTTGAATGTGAACAACTCATACTAAATTATAAGTGTAATCTATATATTTCACTAGAAAAAAAGTAGCAAATAATGCTAAATAGGCATTGGGCGATCACCATTTTCAAGGTCAAAGTTTTAAAACCGCAAAAAAATTAAATCAAGTTATACCATTCCTAAAGTTCTGTTATAGCGCTCTGTTTTTTACAATTATTTTATTTAGCTTCTTAGTATCTCCAACAGAAAAGGAGCCTCCACATCAAAAGCTCATGATTCTGCAAACATTTGAGAAACAAATCGCTTATGAATCAACATCCTATGACTGACTTATTTAATATCCAAAGAAAGAAAGATATCCAAAGATGCCTTTTCAAGTTGTAAAGAAATCTGTGTTTTGTAAACTAATAAAGATAGCAGAAGGTAATGATATATTTAAATTATTTAGCCTGACAGGTTTACCATTCCAAAATACTTTTTACTTTTACTTTTTATGGTTTATTCAGCAAGGTTGCATTAATTTGATCAAACATAACAGTACATTATTTTTTACAAAAGCAATGTTAAGTATGTATAGTATAAAGCAGGGGTGCCCAAACCTTTTCTTACGAAGGGCCAAAAAACCAAACTTGATTGTGGGCTGTGGGCCGAAGGTAAATATGCCAAACTCTATTACATAAAATATTCCATGAGTAACTTTTTAATTTATTTCCTAATATTTTAAAATATTGCAGCTGGAAGGGCATCCGCTGTGTAAAACATATGCTGGATAAGTTGGCGGTTCATTCAATTTGATTTGATTTGACTTGCTCGCCGATTTTTTGTGCATTGCCCTCTATCTGTCAAGTGACTGTATTTACATTTACAAGTCAGATTCTTCCTTTTCAAAACAAAACAATTTACAAGATAAACAAAAGGCTACATTAAATTCAAAATGGTCACCTTTGTCAGAGATATTCGCCCAACCAATCTCCCAATCATTCTTCCTCTCTTTTCAAATAAGATGGTGGGTCAAATCAAGGTCTAGCATGGGCCAACTTTTGCCTGTGAGCCCAAGTTTGGGCATCTCTGGTATAAAGGTTTCCATTACAATATTGAGTGTTACAATGTTTTCATGATTGATGCTTCTTAAACACCAAATTCGCTTATCTGAATGATTTCTGAAGAATCACGAGATTCTGAAAACTTTACGTTGCCATCATATAAATAATATTTAAAAATACGATAGTAAATTTCTGCAATAATTCACTATATTACCATTTTCACTATTTATAATAAAACAACAGGGTTTCTGCAGGTTTCAACAAGTCAAATTTAAGACTTTTTAAAATGAAATTTTAGACTAATACTGGACTAAACACTGGGTTTTTTTCTAATGTCCTGGCTGTTGTTGCTTTTTTTAATGTTATTTGATAGAAGTTATTTCTTAGCCAAATATTTTAATTGGTCAAAACAAGAAAACTCTAGTTGTTGTTGTTGTTGTTTTTTTTAAGTTTAACATTGTTAAAATATATATATATAAAATGTATTATATATTTCATGGCTGGCTTTTTGTCAGAATGGATTGGGTATAACTCCTATTCAATCTAATGCTTTTCTTGGCTATTGCATGCTTATTTACAAATATTATGTCCGCTTCTCCTTACTTCTGTACAAAGTTTTTGTATAACTGGAGGATCATGTAAAAGGAAAAAATTTTTGTTATTATCATGAAGAATTGTGTAATTGCTTTTAGGTTTCATTCCCTGATTACAGAATTAAATTTGGACAATTTGCTGTAAAAAACGCTGTTGTGATATGCATCTTATAAGTTAAAAAACTTATATATATTGTTGGTGATAGGATGGATGTTGGACTGATTGGGTAGCTTTACTAGGACAAAGGAAAATTAAGACCCGTTTAAAATGTTTTGAGACCTACAACACAATATTTCAGTGAATTAAGACTTTTTTTAACCCCACGGACACCCTGAAAACAAATTCTATGATGCGTAGCATAAAATACTTGGTTATAAAACTTTCAAAATAAATTCCTTACATGCTGTATATATATATATATATATATATACACACACACAACCACGACTTCCTGTGTCAACAGGAAAAACATGTCACACATGTGACTCATGCTATTTTGAAGTTACACAATGACAAACACACAGGAAACATGCATGCAAAACTGTAAAATAAGCAGTCATTTCACAAGCAAAATAGCTTCCATTCATTAAAAAAATAAACAAACATAAATAAATAACTGAGACTAAGAAAACTCGACAGAGAAATCAGTAAATTTGAGTGTTTTCTTTACGTGCCACCATCAAACTAAATTCACACTGCCTAAGAAGACTTTACCACGACACCCATGAAACACAATCCTCCCCGAGGCAACCATGTGATCACACACAAAGGTTCAGAGAGAGTGGCACTGTAAGTCTAAACCACTGGGAATGCAACCGCCACAGGTAGCAACTGAAAGACGGCACTGGCTGCTTTACACCTGTTGCTGATTATTTCTTGCTGCTGATACGACTTTACTCTTCACCAAGGCTGAATTTCACATAAATTCTTACCGGCAACTTCCACAATGTCTCCGGGAATGATGTCCCTGGCTTTGATCCTCTGTACAGTCTTCCTGTCCTGTCGATAGACCTTCCCCATCTCGGGCTCATACTCCTTAAGGGCCTCGATGGCATTTTCTGCATTTCTCTCCTGCAGGCACAATGGAAACAGAAATGAGACATCAATATTTTCAGAGCATTTTAGTTGGAATAGATTTGATCTAGAATGGGGCTTTTAAAAGTCCACAGCTTTAGTGTTTAAGGAGGAAAATACATATTATAAATAAAGAATAATTGATTAAATGTTTAAACAATTACGAAAAAGACTTATTGTTTACAATTTTAAAAATTAAGACTTGTTTACAATATTAAACCTAAAGATCAAATCATGACAATAACAATTTTTAAAATAGTTTAAATTAGAGAATTATGGATCTAAATAGAGTAGACTACACAGAATCTGCCCAATTCTACAGTTTTACTGCTGTTGTCGTGAGAAAATGTTAAAAATGTGTGTTAAATGGTGCTGTTATTAAGAATACATTATTGTTTTACTAATATTATCATTATTATTATTATTATTATTATTATTATTATTAACAGCTATAACATTGAAATAATTCACAAATTACAAACCTCACAATCTGTCGAGTAAAAAAAAAAAAATTGCGGCCAATCAATGTTTATTACATTTTACTAAAACTATACAAATATTTAACTAAACGAACCATTTCATTTTTAAACAGTAAAAGTTCATTTTAAAAAAGATGTATGAACATTTTAGATTTCATATTTCAAGCTAGGACTGAACAATATATCGTCTGAGCATTGATATCGCAATGTGTGTACCTGCAATAGTCACATCACAGGATTAGATTATTTTTTTTTTTTTTTCTTTTTTAAAGATATTATTAAATATTACTTTTTATATTATTGTATACAACAATTATTTATAAAATGATGACCATGCTATTTTACATTTGATTGTTCAATTTCCCTAATTGAATACTGTTAGACTCTCCAGAAACCATAAAGCACTGATTATTTTACTTTAAATTTTGCTCATATTTTTTCATATTTATATGTGCTCGTAATTTATTATATTTTATTCAGATGCACTGCATGGAAAAAGACTTGATCAACCCAGTTGATCTAGATCAGGGGTGCCCAAACTCAGTCCTGGAGGGCCGGTGTCCTGCATATTTTAGTTCCAACCCCAATTAAGCAAACCTGAAGCAGCTAATCAAACTTTTTCTAGGTATACTAGAAACTTCTAGGTAGGTCTGTTGAAGGATGTTGGAGCTAAACTATGCAGGACACTGGCCCTCCAAGACCGAGTTTGGGCACCCCTGATTTAGATTAATGAATCTTTCCAAATAGAGCTATTCAAATAATCTGGTTAGACTATATTCATATCAAAATTTATATCACAGTAAAACAAAATATCGCAATGTCAGATTTTTCCAATTTCGTGTAGCCCTATTTCAAGCACACTGTAAAAGGCAATTAGTCACCATTTAAAAAAATAAAGTAAACCCGTTGTAAAAGCAAGTAGAAGACCCACTGTAACTAGGAACTGTTAAGTCGACTGAATTTTTATAATTGTGCAGTTCATTTTAGTGCTGCACAACATATTGTTTGAGCATCGATATTGCAATGTGTGTGTCCGCAATAGTCACATCACAAGATGCAAACCACACGAGATTTGTGGCATTTAAGCATAATAGAGTGAAAGTTAATCATGTGCATGTGTTTTTTAGGCCTGTGATTATGTTAGAATTTTAAGAGAGTTCAAAGCATAACAATTTATTTTATTGAACAATTTATATGATGAAGACTATGCATTGTTAATTTACATTTGATTATTCAATTTCTGTAACCGAATCCTGTTAGACTCACAGAAGAGTTCCACAGAAAACCGTAAATCACTGTTTATTTCACTTTAATATTTGCTCTACTGTTTATTTATGACTGTATTTTGTTTATTATATGTATATAATGAATTACATAGAAATACATTTATATTTCAGTTTCCTATAAAATCATTCCAATCAATCTAAAGTCTTTGCAAGTAGGAGTTATTTAAGTCATCTGGTGAAACTTTATCTCAATATATTATATTATTTGCAGAGAAAAAAAAATATCACAATGTTAAATTTTTCAATATCATGCAGCCCTAGATCATTTACTTAAGGCAAAGGATTTACTCGTTTCTTTTTTGTTAAGTAAAACTAACTAATTGCTTTTTAGAGTGTAGATGCAAATGAAAACTTTTAAAAGGTAACAAATAATATAATAAAGCTAAAAAATTAAAACCTTACAGACTTAAAAACTAAAATTCAACAAATACAAACTAAAAACCAAAAACTCTAAATACACAAACAAAAACTAATTCAAACCAATAATAAAAAAACTATAGTAACTCAACTACATGCATGCTCACTGTGATCATTATTGGATTCTAGCAGTTCAACTTCACCTCATTCAAACACAATACTCTGATCAAACCAATGCGATTAAGCTCTTAATCACAAACATAATCATAATAGTACCATAATCGCATTATACTATGTGGCGTATGCTGATTTATATCTCAAACAGGCATGTAAAATCCCTTAATCACATTATCACTCTGACACCACATGTTGTTCATGATTAAATACAAATAATATGAATGCTGACAGTAAAATAACCATGAAAATTGCATCTCAAGTCCTTACTAATTATAAAATAAATAAATAAATAAAAATCCTATTGATGCACAGTCAATGATGGAAAAATAAATTAATATGTAGTGATTCGTTCAAATATGTATCATTTTAACAGTCCACCCTAGAGAAGATGAGACGATCAAGGTCTAAGCTGTCTCCACTTTATATGAGAACTTGCATCTTAAACAACTAAGTAGGTACCATCAGATATGCCTGAAGGGAAACTCCTTCTGATGTTGACCTCTAATGCTTATTCTTAAGTAAAATGTTGTGACCTTTTGCTTTCAGCACGATTAATCCCTAAGGACACGCTTACGAGCATTGATAGCCTGCTTGGCAAAGCATTTGGCAGTGGACTTCCTGTGGTTAAAGAGTGGATGGGAACACAAAATCTTATGTCAAACAAACAAAACAGTCGTGCCTGAGGGCGAAAAACCGGTTTCAAAATCCAAACCCTAATAAACAAAGGGATGGGGGGAGTTGTGGTCACTAAGACATTTAAGGCAATAAGCTATAAATACCCATGCCACAAAAGGCAATCCAGCAACTTCTTAATATAAAACTAAGCAGCAAGTTGCTGAATAAAATACTGGCATTATTCTTCAAGCTACATCAGTCTAAATCCACTGATGCTCATTTTAACCACACAGTGCTGTACATCAGAAATAACATTACGGAAATGTTGTCGGAAATGACTCTTGTGCATTATATTAATGAGGAGAAATAAAGGGCAGAAAGGCAGATCAAGTCACACAGTTTAGCCCATGAGGGTTAATTTGAGCTGAACTGAAAGGCTGGTCTAATCTGTAAGAAGAGTTCTGATTCAGACATCAATGAAGAAACTGAGCGCACTGCCTTAAAAACAAACTCGTTTCAAACATGGAGGCTTTCCAACAGAATCTGCTCTGCCAAAATGTAGATTTAGATTAACACAATTGCCAAAAGACATTAAACTCAGTGGATTAAAGTGTGAAACTTGTTTCATTCATAGTCAAACGTGTCCATGTAGCAAAACAGTCATTGTAATATTTGTTCAAGAAAACGCTTCCATTTTTTCCTCCAAGAGTTTGATGTACAGTACGTTCAAAGAGCATTTGTTTGAAATGGAAATCTTTATTTAAATGTCTTTCTGGTCATCTTTGAAGATTTGTATATTTAAATTTTTTTTTAAAAAAGATTCCAAACTTTTGGATGGTGGTGTATACTGATAAGGTAATGCTACATTTGTACCTCTATCCTCCAGTGTGTGCTAGAACAATGGTCTCAAACTCAAGTCCTGGAGGGCCGCAGATCTACATAGTTTAGCTCCAACCAGCTCCAGCTCACACCTGCTTAATAGTCCATAGTAGTCTTGAACACCTTGATTAGTTGGATCAGCTGTTTTTGATTAGGGTAGGAGCAAAACTGTGCAGAGCTGCGGCCCTCCAGGAATCGAGTTTGAGACCTATGTGCTAGAAGTATGTCTCAAAAAAGCCATATGAGCTATGAGAAATCGTTAATGGATCACTTGTAGGTTACCTGTAAAGGCTAATTTATACTTCTGCATTGAGTGATCGGCATGAACCACGGCGCCTGTCTTGCATTTATAGTTCTGCGTGCTGTTTGTTTGCTAGCTGTGTGTTAGCTAGCGGTTTTCGAAATGCTAGCTGGCAGTAGGTTATGTTCCACTGTGTCGATTTTCTTCACAGGTGTTTTGTTTTTTTCTGAATGCTACAAGTAGCTAAAACTCAGAGGTGGAAACTGGTGGAAATGCAACAACTTTAGTCATAAGGTAAACACAAAACAAAAGTTTCCATCTAAAGCTCCTTCATTGGACTCGACACTTGTAAATACTCGCTCCATCGGGCTCGCGGCTCTCAGCACCGCCCACGCTCATCACCGGTACCAAGCCGACCAATCACAGAGCTTGCGCTACTCGTTGTTGCAACGTGTAGTTACATTTATTTAAGAGGTGCTACAGCGTCAGCCATGGCGAGGACTATGCGACTGCATGAAGGCTGTGCCGGACCATACGCGGTTGCTTGACACAGAAGCCATAAGCCCCATGACATGGCTAAAATGAAGAGTCTGGTTAAATTATTTCTTTACAAACACATTTCCGACTGAATAAGCTTTTGCTTACACTAGCACTATAAAATGTTTGGGGTTGGGTTTGAAAAACATCTTTTATGCTCACCAAGACTATATTTAATAGATAGTAAAATACAGACCGCGATATTTCAAAAATACTATACCTAAAATAATTGTAGAGCTGGATTTTAAGCATCATAACACCACTATTCAATGTCATAAAATATGTGAAAATCATTCTGAAATGCTGATTTGTGCCTTAAGAAGAATTACTTATAAATAGGAAAACGTATTTGTGCTGTTTAATAGTCTGTGGAAAGCACATTACATTTCAGGATTAATTTAAAATCATTATTGCTATTATTAGTTTATTTTTTTCGTTTTCTGCCAAATTAAAATCGTTACTGTCATTTTGGTCAAATTAATGTATACTTGTTGAGTAAAAGTAACAAACATTTTAAATCTTATAGACACATTTTGTTTAAAAAAAAACAGAGCGCATTAATATGATGTTATATTTTTTTATAATTTAATTTAAAAAAAAAAATTATCATTACATTGCATGAATCTACTAAAAAGAGAAATCACATCATACAGATGTCCTCAGACCTACCAAACAGGTAGCCCTAAAGTCTATTTTTTTGACTTCCATATGCCCTTTAAAGAAAGAAATTCTCTCTTTCATATACACCAATATTATCTGCAAAACTATAGCCCAAGGCATTAAACACTGCGCTGCTGCTCTCTTTAAGCAGACCATTTGAAGAAGAAGCAGAAAACTACTTGGAGGGGACAAGGCTGAGGATTCTCAGGGCAGTCTGGGTAATGAATGGTGACTAAAATAAAATGATAGAGAGAAATCTGGGACATGAGTTTCAGGGCCGCTGAGAGGTGCTGGAGAAAATAGGGTCTTGGCTCTATGCTGGATTCCACTGGGACAGCAGGACTATCTTTAGAAAAGGGCAGGGAAAAAAAAAACGGCCACATGTTTTCATTTTCATAAAAAGGCTAACTACACTTCACAAGAAAAACGACGTTCATAATACACACGTCTAAAAGTGAACAAAGTCTGTGTTTGATATAAGCTCTATCAGCAGAGAACAGCTATTGGACACTGTACATGTAGAGCTTTAAAGATAATTATGACCGTCCTTATTACACCACTTTCAGACTGCACTAATTTCATAAACCAATACAATACAATTAAGAAATTTTACATAATTTGAGAAATAGTTGTATAATTTATTGTTTAATGTAAGAAAAGGTCAAAATGGGTTACAGAATTGGGGAAGGTGGCAGCATAAGAAAAAAATGACAGATACTTGATAAATTTTATGTTTATCAGAGAAGATGGGGAAATTGTTTGGCATTTTTGGAGGATGAATAAGGTCACTGTGGTGAAACGCACGGTAAAAGTGTAATTATCTTATTTGATTTATGTATTACTACTATTGCATTGTTTTTTCATTTTTTATTTATATTTTTACTATTATTATTTTGTGTACGTGTGCTTTTTTATTTATTGAGTTTAAATTATTTACCTGTATTTACTGGATTTATGATAACAACATCTAATTACTGAAACTGCCGCTGTTGGGGAGGGGAGGGGAAAGTGGATGTTAAAAGGATGTAAAATGTGTGAACTGATTGTACTATTAAATTATTGAAGAAAATAAAAAAATTTGAATCATAAAAAAATATATGAAAATGTCATTTATTCATATGATAGCACAGCTAAACAAACACAGATTTGGTTCTTAAGAAACATTTCTTTTAATAAACATAGTGTAAACTATACTTCCATACTAGTGGATTTTTTATTGGATTCAAATGGACATGTATTTGGAATAGAAATCTTTTGTAAAAATAGAAATGTCTTTAAAGTAACTTTATACTTAATTTATCAATTGTACATTAATGCAAAATAGTTAAGAAATCTTGTCTAAAAGCTGATCAAAGTGAACAAAATTACATTATTCAGCTAGTTAGTCAAACTTTACAAAATTTGAACTGCTTGTTGGCCTAAAGCATTTAAAACTCCTAAAAAAAAAAAAACAGATCACTGCCTCGGTTTGACTAAAATGAATGAGCATGAAATAATTTTTCCCAGTGCTTGCATGTTCCACTCTATTACAATATACAGAAAGCACAGCTCCAAAGATGGTTCATAATTATTTGGCAGAGCACATCAGCATGCAAAAAAACAATTTAGTGATTAGTTTGGTTGTTAATTGTACATTCTGTACTTAGCATACTCATAGCAGTTTAACTGAAGCTACAAGCACTAATTTAAATATCAAATATCAATACTGATGATGGATGTGCAATAGAGAAAAGAAATAGTGGAATCACCAATCAAATGAAACCTACAAAAACATTTTAACTCATAAATAAGCAGTGGGCTTGAAAATGTGCAGAATTTATGATTTAGGGTTACTGAAAGTTCCAAATTTTCTTACAATATTGCAATTAAAATGTTCACTCAATATCAGCTTTTAATTTTTTGTTGAACTGAAAACCACTTTTTCTTTTATATCGCCGACACTGTTGATAATATCTTTTTTTTATATTACTGTATTCAGTATATTGCTGAACTATACCTGTCAGAAAAGAAAAAAATATTTGCCATCATAATTTTTCTTTATTGTAAGTGCATTATAACTGCATTGTGAGCAATTAAATACAACACAAATGCATAGTTTAAGAAAAGAAAGAGTCCCAACTTACCTGCCAGACACCTACGATAGCGTTGGCTATGAGAATTAGCAATATTACAAAAGGCTCCACAAAGGCTGTAATTGTTTCCTCTCCCTCTTCAAACCAGGCCAGTACCTGTGAAAAACAGAAAGGCTTTAATTAAGATTGAATTCCTTCATTTCATATACTTCATTCACTGGTTTCAGGAAGTTGGCCAAATACCCACACATTATTACTATGTGACTGAAAAACATTTTGGAGATTTCCAGGGAAGACACTATTGAAATGCTATTGTGCGTCATGATTATGGCTCTTGTACACCGAGCATGTCTTTATATTCTGAGAGTTGGCAGAGGTTGTGGCTGTGTGCCAGGTGTCAAAACAGACTGTCGTCAGCAACTCCGCGAGCATGACTACATTTAATGCATACCGTTTCTAGGCGGCACAACCAAGACAAAGTACTTAACGAGTCAGCTATGTGAATTAACAAGCATGCTGACACGATTCAGACAAGACCCAGTGAACGCTGAATCCTTTACGTAATATGATCCAAATAAGACAATCCTGTTTTCATCAACCTAGCCTCTATGGGCTTAAGTGTACCTGGGCCACACAAGAGGTCTCACCCTTCAGCTTGAGAACATTTGTGCACAATGTGTTATGTGCCAAAATATAACACTGGAGAATAAATAGTATTAGCGACTACTGATTCACAGTAAGTGCCTAATAACAATGTGCCAAAGTGAATATTTTAACGCTATCCCACATATTCTAGTGAGGCAAAATAAACTCTGTACTCGCTATGCAATTTATGGAATATGTTGTTTCTGTATTGTCCTGCTTATTTAGTTTGTTTGTTTGTTTTTGTCATGGTGGACTTCAGCCCAGACTTGAATTCTGTTCGATTAAATCAGGGGTGCCACTGGCTTTCTTGGTTGGCACTTGTGGAGCTGCGCATCAATGGATTTGCTCTTCAGTGTTTGGACTTTCAGCAGTGAAATTTAAACCACACTGAACTTCAACTCTTAAAAACTGGGCTGACACATTTTCACTTTACTAGAACGTCTATGTTAAGCTGCATTGACACAATCTACATTGTAAAAGCGCTATAGAAATAAATACGAGTTGAATAACTCTGTCCTGAAGGGCCGGTGTGCTGCAGAGTTTAGCTCCAACCCCAATTAGACACACCTGAACCAGCTAATCAAGCTCTTTCAATGTATGATAGAAACTTCCAGGTAAGTGTTTAAGAAAGTTGAAACTAAACCATGCAGGACATCAGCCCTCCAGGACCAAGCTTAGACACTTGGATTAAATCTTTGACCACATCTGCCTGTCATCAATCTGATGATAAACAGTCTACATACTTTACAGAGAGAAACTGCTCTCTGATCAGCTAGAATAAAACACAGACAAGTGTCTGATAACACCCTATACACAACATTTGTTCTGTGTGCTCTCCATGCAGGTGAGTGGGCTTGACAAACGACCTGTAAGATGCACTCTTTCGACTTAATTGACCAGGTACTTTTTTAGAAACACTTCAATGTTTTCTATGCTTGTTTGTATAGCTAAGATCTAATATTTTGTTCTATTTACTGTAGCTATATTGTTCATATCTAAGGTTTTAAATATTTAATATTTGGTCGTATTTACTATAGCTATAACTTATATTTTTATATCTAGAATGGTCTGGTTTTTAATTAAACTTTGTAGCAAAGATTAATATAAAACAAACATCAAAAGTTTGGGACACTTTTTGTAGACCAGTTAAAACTTTTTCCAAAAGCAAATCAACTGAATTAAACTAAATTGATAGTAAAGAATAAAAGTTCTTCATTTGAACTTCCCATTCATCACCAAATTCTAAATAATAATAATAATAATAATAATTTTTTCAATGAAAATTTTACTCTGTGCAGGACAGATAGAAACATCAGAATGATTTCTGTAGGATCATGTGAATTGAAACCTTTTTAAATTAAAAGGATAGTTTACCCACAAATGAACATTTTCATCATTTCCTCACACTTCACTTGTTCAAAACCAATTTGAGTTCATTCTCTTTTGAACACAAAAGATATTTTGATAAATGATGGTTGCTGGCACCCATTGACTTCCATAGTAATTATTGTTCTCCTGTTATGGCAGTCAATTGATCCCAGCAACCAGCATTCTTCAAAATATAGTCTTTTTTTGTAATTATTTTTAAGGGTTTTTTCACCTTTTACTGAGATAGGATAGTGGAGGACAGACAGGAAAGCATTGGGAGCTGAGAGAGGGGAAGGATAAGCATAGGCCCTTGAGCCGGGAATCAAACTCGGGTCACTGTTAGCACCATGGTGCTATATGTCAGTGCACTTAACCACTAGGCTATTTGCGCGATCAAAAGAACATGAGAGTGAGTAAAGATATGGTATTGAAAGCTATTTTTAGGTGATCCCTTTATTGTATATTTTATCACATTAATAATATATACACATTTAACACATTAAAAATAATATTTTAATGTGTATTAAAAAACAAAAAGTTGTATTTTTTTATTTGAAATGGTATAAAGGTATTTCTCTTTTTAGTGAACATGTAATTCCAGCCATGGTAGGAAGAAATATTTTTCAGAATTTGTCATGTTTTGCATTAAGTCCTACAATTGTACTTCAAATTATTTGAGCAAACTATGGACACAAAATATAATTTCTACTTTCAAAAAAATTACCTTTTTTTGAACACGAGTGGATGCTAAGCACAATGGCTTCATCTCATCTGAAATTCAGTCTATTAAATCAGACGCCACTCAAAATCATTCAACTGACTTCGCTAATAAAAGGTCCTTGTGGAAAGAGCTGTGGTTGTAAATTCCAGTTGCTGCGTTTAGCCCTAATGGGAAGCACTGCACTGATTGAATAACACACTTGCCTTGTGGGAATAACAAAGGTGAGAAGAGTAGCAAGTTAATGCATCTCTATGAGAGGTTAGTGAGGACAAGCATAACGCACATATCACCCATTTGGACCCCTAAACAGAACTTAAATAATGATTGAGGGATTGAACAACTTTCCCAGTAACACTTGTGTATTGTCACAACACCGGACGGCTGATGGTAAGATGAGGAACGAGCAGCCAATAGAGAAGTGAAAACATTTGAGAAACGTCTTTTCTTGTATTTGTCATGTCAACAAAATCGCTGTGGTAATAATATTAATTCTCACTGTTGATACATCAACAGTGATTTTTTCAGCACACTCAAATAATAGAAGTGGATATGGTCAGTTTAACACAGTAACCCAAGCTCGAAAGCAGTCCTCAGTGAGAGCTCTCTAAGCCCTTTTGGACTTGCACCATGCCTCCCATACAAGCAGTGAAACATTATCCAGACCAGACAGCGCAAATGAACCACTATGTGAACCACCGTACATCATCACCATGTAGGCTGATGACAGCATTTTGAAAGCTGATCAAAATATCACGCAGCGCATTCATAAAGTGCTCAGATGCCTTTCAGCATGGTGCATATTCTCGTTAACACCGCAGACATTAACATTTATCACTAAAATTCTTAATGAGGCAGGGAGAAAACATAAAATCTAAATTGCTACACTAAGAGGCCATGATAATTCTTCATTATATAATAAGGAGATTAATTAAATGACAAACAGAACATTGTTACTAGTTACTAGCAATAAAAGAGAAAATGATTTTGATCAAAATACTAAATTTAGGTAGTGCTTATTAAACAAAACAGAAATCACTGACAATGGCAGATTTTCTGTTTGCACGTCAACATTACTTATATGCTATAATACATTATCAACAGCTTACGACTTAGGTTATGTTTACACAACAATGTAATTCTAACAACAAATGTTTTCGCATGTTTTGACTGAGTTCTGCATACTGCTGACAAACTTGTTAAAATGATCCGTTTACATGGTGTTACAAATATAACAAAAAAAATCTATTACGCATACCAGGCCAGTAGGGATGTAACGATTTACCTGACTTACAATGCAATAAGACTCACGATACTAATCTCACGATTTAGTCACGATTTTAACACTATTTGAGACAAATTTAAGGTGAACGAGCCTTTTTTATTTCAAAATAAAATCTTTCTAGATAATTAAATAACTAAATTGACAAAATTCAAATAAAAAGTGAATAATACAAACTATAGAAGACTTTGATATAAACAAACTAAAATTTTGACTGTGCAGCTAAAATTTACAAATATAGAAGAAATTCCAAATCTAAAATAAACAATACAAATAAAGAAGGTTCTTTAATACAAACTAAAACTGTGACTGTTTGCAATATTTGCAAAGTTTCTGTTTTGTCTTGTGCGCCTCACCACAGTCATTTTAGTCTGCTGCGCCACCTCTTGCTTGCTGCTGATGTGCAGGTAAAGCGAGTTCGCATATAAACACAGCGCCCCTTCTGTTCAATACATGTATCGCAATTCCTTTAACATTTCTAGCGGTTTGAATCGTCATATATTTGAATGGATTTTAAGCCGGCTTACAGTGAATCGTTACATACCTACAGGCCAGTAGATGGCGATGTCTCTTTGTAAAAAAAACTCATACGGTCCTGTAGTTCCCTTTGCTGTTTAAAAACTAAGCTCAGAATCGCTTTAAAAATAATGCAATTTGAATCATTCAGAATAGAATTCTCAGTCGATTTCGCTGCACAGCTCTATTGTTTTATTTGTCAAGTACTTGCGCATTAGACAGAACATGTAATACACATATGAATGACACTGCCATTATGCTTAGTGACAAAGCTTAATGGTTTAGCTTCATACTCTTTAGAAATATATAGTACTTAATATTAGTTACAAAGTTTAATGTTTAGTAAGCCCCTTAAGTGGTTCTAAACCTGGTTTGTTTTTCCTGTCGAACATAAATTACATCTTGAAGAGGTGGGGGTTGGGTAAATAAAGACAGAACCTTTTTGGGTGAACTATCCTTTAAAATCGGCACCTTACTTGGTTTTGTTTAAGTTTACAAGATAAAACCACAGGAAAAAATCATAAGTGAAGCATTAATACTGTACTGAGATACTTACAAAAGATATGCAAGCTGCCAAGAGAAGAATCCTTACTAAAAGATCCTCAAATTGCTCCACCACCAACTCCCACAGTGATTTTCCTGAGGACAAAAGCATGTTAATACATGATAATAAAGACCAAGGCGTGAAATGCATAAAAGGCGGTGTTTAAGGAAAATACATGAGAAAGGTTATTACCCTCTTCCGCAGGCAATTCTGTGGGACAGCCGAAGATTCACATCATGGAGGGAGAAAAGAAAACAACATACTCGTCAGATTTGATTCTGAAAGTTCATGTACTGTAAAAATAATTTACACCTTACAAGGTTAAAAAAAAACAATTGAGGATGTAACTTTACTGACAAAACACGAAACAATGTTGTTTACATTTATAACACTCGTTTCTCGACAAATGTGCAAAAACATGATTTGCTTGTGGCGAGCAACAGTGACGTCACGCGACTTCATTTCGGACACATGCCGGTTGGTGAAATGAACATCGTCGCATGTGCGCCCGCGCTTTTACGGGCCTAACCACGCGTTTCTACTCGCCGAACATTGCGAAATCAGCTAAACCCACTTCCTTTCAAGTGAAGTGCCAATCCCAGTCTCCTCTGTTAGCATTAGCCTGGCCACGTTTGCTCACTCACCGTTCGGTCCCCATTTCTCCCGCTGCCGCTTCACTTGCTCCAGGCCAAGCCCCGTGCTCTCGTTGACGGCGAAAAAGCTGTAAACTTCCTCCACGGTTTTCGTATGCGCGTTCTCCATCGTGGACGGACGGACACGCTGATTATGAACGGACTCGCAACCCTCACAAACGGGCTTCTTCAAATCCTTCAGTCCTGACTTCCAAGACCTTCGGACCCACGAGAAGAAAAAAAAACTCGATCCAAAAACAACCGTAGTGACTTCAGAGAAACAGTACGCGATGTTGTCCTAATGTAACTTCTCAGCTCGGGCGATTGATAAGAAGAAAAGTTCCTAACCCGGTCAAAATTACACAAGAAAACAAATTACACAACGGACATCGTAAAGTCGCCGCTTGTTCTTGATCTTTAAGTTTTTTGATCCCTTATAAGAGTCCCTAGTGTCCTTTTGATGTGCTAAATAACCAAAACGAGGCCTCTATATAGTCTTTCGGCTGTGTCCTGGGCTCATTCCCGTGAAGCGCAGCTCTCTGCCGGTGTTCGCAGCTCGAGCACCATCAGCACCAATCGCGTGTCTCCGCTCTGCCGCTCTCCTGATCCGCATGCACTGCTCTCGCTGTCCGCATGTGGAATGCGCTCATTGGCTGCGCTGTTCCGGAAATCCCGTTCTTTCCTGGATCAGCTGACCCTGCTTTCTGTGACCGACGTCACTCCAGATGATAAAAGGGTGTAGTTCAGCAAAGAAATGTGCAGACACAATTATTTTGGTCTGAATTATCTCCTGAAAATGAAAATATTCACTCAACCTTAAATAGTTCCAAACCTTTTATTAGTTCCCCTTTTCTGTTGAGCACAAAAGAAGATATTTTTAAGAATGTTAGAAACATTGACTCCAATAGTGGGAAAACAAAGGTTTCTAACCTTTTTTAAATAGCTTCTTTTTGTGTTCAGCAGAAAAAAATAAACACAAACAGGTTTGTGACAATTGAAGGAGTAAATGATGCAGAATTTTCAATAGTTTGTTTTTAATGTTTTCTTAGAGGATTTATTGTTGTTGTTTAAATATTGAAAATGGAAAAAAAAGAGTTTATTATTCATATTCTAATGCTTTTCCATTAATCTTAGTGGCAATAACTTTTGATTTTTTTTTAAATAGAATTCAAACAATACATCAAAGCTATTTTAACCTCAAATCATTTAAATCTCCTAAAGACATTTTTTGTTTTGTATTCTACTTGTAATCATTTTTTTATAAAAAGTAAAAAAACAAAAAGTAGCAATTAAATTGTCCGGATATCGACAGTATAATAAAGTGGTTTTGAATCATCCCAGAGACACAAATCTTTTGAATACAGTGACAAAATGATTTATTCAGTTGAATGCTGAATCATTGAATTAATCACATCACTGATTTAAATTAACATCAATAGCACATTTTATGATTCTGATTAACTGTTTTACACTAGTGTACTTACAATGTACTGATAGGAAAGTGCTGAGCTCTGCAGGGTATCTTCAGGGGTTAAATTAAAGCTTCAGAGGTAGATTTACACCTATTATAGTTTATGTAATGACTGATATGATGAATGATTCCAAAACATATTTATTGGGTTTTGAATACATTTATATATAAAAATAAAAAGACAATAAAAGGTGAAAATAAATATGTAAATAAATACATAAATTCAAATAATAACAGTACATAAATAAATTATTAATAACAATGTTCATTTTTGTATCTTGCATTTCATAGCTTTCGATTGTGTGCTGGTTAAACAAATTTGTTAACTGTTGCTGAAATGTAAGACATCTGAACAATACAATAAGACAGCAACAAGGGTTTGAAAGCTCATACATCAAAAATTGTTGCACAGTCCACCTGGTTAAGAATAGCCGCATTTCCACTATCGTGCTGAACCATTCTTTATGCTGAACTGTTTCATTTCGTGCCAAACTGGGCCAGACAGCACGGATACTGTTTCATTTTCCACTGTTGTGCTGCAACACAATTCTTTGAAACTTATACAAAACGCATCAGTAGTTGCTCTGGTAATGCAATGTAAACAGCTCACTTTGTTCATTTAAATTTAAATGAAAGCCAAAGCTAGTTTTTTCATGCTCATGTGTAAAAGCCAAAGCAACAGCGTGACTAAACACTGTTATGCCACTCACTCGTATACGGATGCAAAATATAGTTACAAAAGAAGTCACAGCACCCGTATTTATTTAGAGATCATATGTTGTGCAGCAATTTTTTTTGTTTTTTGAAAAAGGATCCATACTTTTTAAAAATCTTGTAATTTTCCTTTAACAGCGTATGTCAGCTTCTCCAGAGCAAGATTGCTAGTCATTTCTTTAGTCCATTGTCCAAAGGATAGCCTTTTATTCATTCATTCATTTTCCTTCATCTTAGTCCCTTTATTAATCTGGGGTCGCCACAGCCGAATGAACCACCGACTTATCCAGCATATGTTTTAAGCAGCAGATGCCCTTCCCACTGCAACCCCTCACTGGGAAACATCCATACACACTCATTCACATTCATACACTACTAACAATTTAGCCTAAGCAATTTACCTATAGCACATGTCTTTGGACTTGTGGGGGAAACCGGAGCACCCGGAGGAAACCCATGTCAACACGGGGAGAACATGCAAACTCCAACTGACTCAACTGAGGCTCAAACCAGCGGCCTTTTTGCTTTGAGGCGAACTTGCTTCCAACTGCGCCCAGGTGGCCTTTTCGTTTTTTCCAATTAAAAGCAATTACACGCTTTGTTGGACTAAACTAAAATCTAATAGTTTGTGTTTGCTTGTTTTCAGATCCAGGTTTACAGGGTATATTAATGACTGATAGTTAGTATGAGCACCTGAAACACGACTGAAACAAGTCCAAGTTGTGGACTCTTAAAGTTGTTTATTGCAGTTTGTATGTCTACTATTCATCTGACCATATTATTTTAGTAAGAAAATGAATATTATTTTTATTAATATTTTGAATTAATGTTGTATTACTGCTGTTTTTATTTTACCTTACACAAAAACAGATACATGGTGAAATTGCAAAGAAGCTATATTTTGCATGTGTTCTAAATTCATACATGATAGATTCATTTCTCATTCCTAAACTCATTCTTAATAATAATAATAAAACATTATCTAAGATGGGCGTCACGGTGGAGCAGTTGGTTGCCTCACAGCAAGCAGGTTGCTGGTTTGAGCCCCGCCTGGGTCAGTTGGCACTTCTGTGTGGAGTTTGCATGTTCTCCCCTTGTTCGCGTAGGATTCCTCTGGGAGCTCCGGTTTCCCCCGCAGTCCAAAGACATGCGCTACAGGTGAATTAGGTAAGCTAAATTAGCGGTAGTGTATGTGTGTGAATGCAAGAGTGTATAGGCGTTTCCCAGTGCTGGGTTGCACAAACACATGCTGGATAAGTTGGTGGTTCATTGCGCTGTGGTGACCCCTGATTATTAAAGGGACTAAGCCGAAAAGAAAATGAATGAATGAATTATCTAAGATGCATCTGAACAGTTACTCACAAATTAATTAATATTCATGATGCCAAACCTTTAAAATGTTTCTATTGTTCTTTGTAAGTTCATTTTAGTATAGTGATGTAAAAAGTAAGCATATGCAAATCCACTATTTCTTCACATGGTGCTTTTGATATGTGTTTTTCAACATTACCAAGGCACTATTAGGAGAAAAGGCTTCTATTGAGCGCACAGCTCACTGCACACTCTTACTGATGAAAAGACAGAATGAAAACATCATAACATTAACTTGGACCCTGTGTCTGCAGCCATTCTGCATCACTAAAGGCTTAAAGATGAAAAGATAGGGAACAGCTAAATTAGTTTTGCCAGAGCTGGGTTGTCATGGAGATGTGACATGCTGTTTTCCATATCTCTTCTTTATAAGTCGATTTCATAATCAAATATGATTCTTTGTGGTATTATCTAGAATATAAAGTAAACATTCAGTAATTGTTTACAGCTCCAAAAGTTGTTTAGAAGAGTTATGGTTGAATGCAAAAAAAAAAAAAACATTACTGTAGGCTGATGTGTGTGGTTCCATAAAAGTAGATTTGGCTTGTGGAAACAGAAATGTCTAAAAGGCACTCATATAATCTTACAGCTCACTCAGATTCATTTCACAGCCCATCTGTCGAGGCTGCTGACAGTTGCAATAGAAGGTGACTGACACTGATCTTGAACATCATGAATTTTTGTTCCCAAATCCTACCCTGAAGGATATTTTAGATGGGGGGACATGATGATGGTGATCCGAATGTGTTCTTAGATTATGTCAAAGTCCCTTTAAGGCATATTCTATAGTCAGTGATTATGTGTATTTAGAGTTTTAAATTAATGAACATGTTACATTTATTTATGAGATTATATTATATTGTAAAGTTATAAAAATGGAGCGGCATGGTGGCTCTGTGGTTAACACTGTCGCCTCACACTAAGAAGGTCATTGGTTTGAGTCCCGGCTGGGTCAGTTGGCGTTTCTGTGTGGATTTTGCATGTTCTCCCTGTCTTGGCATGTGTTTCCTTCGGGTGCTTCGGTTTCCTTCATAGTCCAAAGACATGCTCTATAGGTGAATTGAATAAACTAAATTGGCTGTAGTGTATGTGTGGGAATGTGAGAGTGTATGGATGTTTTCCAGAACTGGAAGTGCATCCGATGTGTATGCTGGATAAGTTGATGGTTCCTTCCGCTGTGGTGACCCCTGATGACTAAAGGGACTAAGCTGAAAATTAATGGATTAATGGTTTACACAAACTCACATACCCACATATGCGTGCATAGAATGTTCTAGAACATTTAATTGTCAAGTTGATAAATGAAAAAATACAACATATAAATACAATATATAGGGTTATTATAGTTGAAGTAAAACTAAAAGTGAAACAAAATTCTGTTACTTGAAATTAAAGAAATGTTAATTAAAATAAAATATCATAAAACAAAAAAATAAATAACTTAAACTTATTATTTTATATTCTGAGGACATCATTCATTTTCACTATAAATAAAAAAAAAAGAATAAATAAATTGTCTACAGATAATAAAAAACTAAATCTTATAAAATAAACATAAAAACATTCAAATTAAAAACCTAAATCTTTAACTTAAATAAAAATGAAAGTGGAAACTATAAATAAAAAACAGTATTTACTGTAATTAAAAATATATTTATTCATTTAAACAGTTTCTATAGGTCTACTGTATATAAGTTTTTTTCACTGATACTATAAATTACACTGCTGCATGTGTAAACTAGTGTGATTTTTAATAATTAAGTTATTGTAGATTTTAATTATTTTAATTATATTGAATATAAAATGCATAAATATTAAATATATAGAATGTTAAATAGATATATTTTTTGTCGTTACTATTACAATTTTTATTTAATTAAAAAAATAGATTGTGCATTTATACATGGATTTTTTTCTTTTTCTTTTGTGTATCTTGTTTCCATTCACTAAAAGGTCAGCTGAGCTAGTAATAGCCAATTTATCACACACTTCATGACTGACACATTAATTGCAGCAGGCTTGAGAGAGAAAGAGCAGCTCGCTCAGCATCTCAGTGCTGCTCAATAAAATGTCAAGCTGTTTGGCCCAACCTGTAGATGCACTTTATAGATTTATGTCTTCAATAGGGTTAGCTACAAGAATCTTAAAATGATTCAAAGTTGTTATCATTCGGAACTGTTATTTACCACCTAGCATTTATCAACCCGTGGCTGCTGAATGCAACAGATGAGCTGGATCAGTAATCAGTTCTTGAGAAGTGTTAGATGTTTCCGTAAGATCTGACTGTGCCCTGTCAGTGTACTCCATCTTCTCTGAGTAATACAAGTAAGTGACAATTGCATATTAACAAGGGGTCAGGCACATGACGATTATCTGGTAACCATGGAGTTAACAGACTGATTAAAGTGGTCATGACATGGATTTTTTCTTCTTTTAGGTTCACTTATAATGTCAATAAAACAGGGTTTTTTACACTAAAAACAAATAAAGCAATTATTTTCAACCCTTTTTCTCACCGTCTTGGTAAAAAAAGCCTGATTTTAAGGGCTAGGGCTTTTAAAGTCTGTCAGTAAATTGCCAATGTTTTGATTGGCTGATTTCATTGCATAGGAAACAGCATCAGTGCCCCACAGTTATTGATTAGTTTTGTATTAAGGGTTTTGACAACATTTTCCATAAATCAACATTCACAGACAAAACATTATAAAATTACATACATATTCAATGATGCTGCTGTCAGATCCAGTACATCTGACTGCTTTGTCATCTAACAAAAAATTCTTCATTATACCCTGAGCCAGAGAGAGAGAGAGAGAGAGTTGTTACAACTCTATTGAATGCAATGGAATGTTTATTCAATAGCAATAGCGGCTCACAGGGCCTCTCACTAGTTCCCGGAAGTTAATGCTTACAGCCCAGTTACTGCTGAAGACAGCTGGTTTTGCACTTTTGAAAGGTACAAAGTTTCTAAAAAAAAGATTGTGTATGTTTTAATGTTATCTAACATTATTTGAATTAACCACAATGCACTTCCTGGAACTATTTGAGTCTATAATAATAGACTCGGTGCAGTTGCAATCAGAGCTACATGCAATGCTTTTTAATGCCCACACTTAACCCCACCCCTAACCCTACCCCTCACAGTGACATCACTAGCTCCATTGAGTGTATGTCTGATATTGCATCTCTGAGATATGCAGTCTCAGCTTGCAAATCCAAGTCTGTATCCAGATATTAGTGCATGAATCACGTGACGATAGCATTTTGGACTTCAGTTGTCACAACTCTCTCTCTGTGGCTCTGATTATACCAAGCCTCATTTTTAAAACAGTCTGAAGTCCAGTGGTCTTCAAAAAGAATGTAATCCTCTGAAAATATCAACGATACTCCTCAAAATAAACCATTCATCTGTTGCTGATAGATTCTCTTAAAGTTGTACAGAGACACAGACGTTTGGGATGTGTTGAGACTTTTATTTCAGTATGTTCATGTACTTTCAATTGAAACAGAATATTGAGTAGAGGGAGTGGCTGTATGGGATGTGGTTAAGAATATTGTGAATGAAGCCATCAAACTGACATTAACACAACAGAGTAGGATATGGAGGCAAATGGTCAGACTTTGAAGATTACCAAAACAAAACAAAAATCATTGGATTAACTTGCACAGATTAACTGTTCACATAAAGAATAACAAAGTGCACTAGCGATAGAAATATTGTACATTTTGATTTCACACTGTCGTTTCACAGTGACTTTAACACTGGAAAAATTATTGAACTACTAGAATGACCATATTGGTCATTCTGACAATTTATATAAGACTAAATGGTCCTGCATGGGCAGCCTACACTGGCTCTGGATGAGCAGGCCCCGGTTTGAAGATTAAAAATGTAAGATTTCTTTAAAAAAAAATTCACATGGCTACAAAAGTCCTTAGTCCATAAGAGTATTATCTGAAAATACTCATTTTGTAAGCCATCACCATTATGGAGAATAACATTTCCTTTACTTGAGCACTTTGACTTTTCTTTTGGTAGTTTAGAAATAACAATATTCGAATAAAATATACACACATTTAAGAAAAATCTATGTATATATGTAGTCAAAGGAGTTAACTTTTAACAAAGTTTTTAAATCACAAAACTCAAAAACAGTCATAATAACTGCCTTGGGTCTAGTGTTAAACCAGAGGTGTCAAAGCGAAAGTTATTTTAGTGACAACACATCTATTCAGTATCCACTGCCAAGAACTGCAATGATTATAATCGCTTCATGAAGCAAAGCTACATGATGCTTGCATTCATTCATTCATTCATTCATTCATTTTCCTTCAGCTTTGTCCCTTATTGCCGGCATATGTTTTATGCAGCGGAAACCCTTTCAGCCGCAACCCAGTTTTAAGAAGCACCCATACACTATGGCCAATTTAGTTAATCCAATTTACCTGTACTGAATGTCCTTGGACTGTGAGGGAAACTGGACCCAGAGGAAACCCACACGAACATGGGGAGAACATGCAAACTCCACACAGAAATGCCAACTGACCCAGCCGAGACTTGAACCAGCAACCTTCTTGCTGTTAGGCGACAATGCTAACCACTGAGCCACCGTGCTGCCTGCTTGCATTCTATGTTGTCCTGTAGGCTAATGACAAACTGAATGCTGGTGAGCGTGGCCTATGCTCTGAAGGTGGTGCACTGCGCCCATAGCAAAATTTCTCTGGCCTAGATCTGGCCCACACCATCAGCATTTGATTGGCCCACATGCCGCAGTGAATTATGGTACATGACTGGACCAAGTCGGGCTTCCATACAAGAGGCAAACATGGACCATATCTGGGCCAAGTCTCAGCCAAGTTAATAACCCATAACTGGGCCTGAACTTGGTGTGTCACGACTGCAATGTTTTTTATAAACCCATGAAGCATTTCGCTTTATGGCTGTGCTTTTTCTTGAAGCGATCTGATTGATAGAATTTTTTCTTTACTCAAAAATAATTTTTATGTATTTTAAAAGTGGGTCAAGATAGGCCAAACTTACGTGGCCCACATATACATTTCTTTTTTTAATAATTATTTTGTAGGGGTTTTTAACCTTTAATGGACAGAATAGTGCAGAGAATTGACAGGAAATTGTTGGGAGAAGAGAGAGGGGAAGGGTCGGCAAAGGACCTCAAGCTAGGAATCAAACTTGTGTTGCTGTGAGCACCATGGTGCTATATGTTGGTGCACTTAACCACTAGGCCACTGGCGCCAACCCAAATATACATATTTAACATCTGGGCTAAATACTACATTTGATATCTGGCCCAAGTCTTGAGTGCCGCCTGTAAGACGGTGCCACCTCGGCCCACATGCTGTATGCCAGTGCTGGACGAATTCCTGTTGTGCCAGCTTTATGCCAAATCTGGGCCAGAATTCTTTGCTACCTGGGTGTATATACAAATGGTTGTATCACTTTGACGTCACATGCCACGTTGTTGGCAAACAAGTCGTTTTTACAGCTACATTAGATTAAATAAATGCTTAAATTGTTTATGAAGGAGGAAATGTTAAGAATTTTAACTCGCAAGATGTTTTATGGTAACAAAACCTCTTATTATTTGTCAAAAGATCAAGTCAACTTTGATTTAACGTCATGACCCCTTTAAGGTAAAGTGTTCCTCAGTTTGTTTGCGCCCTCAGAGCTTTGTCACCTGAGGGCTGCTGTTTATTCAGAAAACCATCCCCTTGTTTGAGTTTCACGGATGTGGAATGTAGTTGCTAACAACTCTTTCCCATATTCAGTCTATGTTTGGTATCAGTCTCTGGGCTGCAAGCCAGATGTGTGCCTTTTATGGCTTTGTAAAAAAGCAAATGTAAGATTCTGGCATGTCAGGCGGACTGTAAAGCTCTCAAGATAAAGAACAGCTAAAGCACAGCCAGGCTTTATGAATCCAACCAGAGTCACGGATTTAGGCTGGTCTGAAGGCATTGTTAAACCTCATGTTTTGTCATTTTATCATATTTGATCAAATGAATAAGCATAATATGATTTTGTTATTTTTTCTATTAGTAAGTCTAAATTCTAACGAATAGCAGTGTTTTTCTAAGCGCTTATTGCCTATGTAAGTAGACAAGTAGGCAGTGACTGCCATCTAGTGTACTCTATTTCTTATTGCACTAAACGTACTCATTTATAGCCTACAGTATGTAAAAAAAAAATCATTTATAGCCTATGCACATAATAAACATCTATATAATATAATATAATATAATATAATATAATATAATATAATATAATATAATATAATATAATATAATATAATATAATATAATATAATACTAAATAAAGTATTATTATTATAATTATTATTCAGAAAACTGCTTAAAATCGTTTATAAAAGTACTTTGAAAATAGATGTCTTTATACTAGTATTGTTTTATTATTTATATAATATTAAACTATTATTACATTACATTTTAGTTTATGTTTTAGTAACTTTATTATGTGTTTATGTGATTTAAATTGGGGGTTTCAAATATTCTTATATTCATAAACATAACTTGGGGAAACAGAAAAAAAATGAAAACACCAAGTATATATATATATATATATATATATATATATATATATATATATATATATATATATACAGTATAGAGCACAAAAAAGAGTTTTAATGACCTTTCTATTAGCACTATGCTGAATAGTACAAAGGTAATTTTTCAGTTCCTTATAAAACAAAGTAAAATAGAGTTTTCTGTTGGAAAATTTACACTTATGAATATGAAACTTAATCAACAAAATAAATAGATTAATAACAAAAAACTTCGTTATTCAGATTAATTAATTAAAATATCCAAAAATTACGTTTTCAAAATGCAAGTTAAAATAAAAGAGTACATTTTTTATAAAGACAGAGGCATCATACTAAATCTTTTTAACATAACCACAGTGCCAAAAGATGTGGGGTACAGATTCCAAATGCAAAGAACAAAAAGAGCAATTTATATCAATATTCTTTTAAATTTACTGAGGAAATGTTTAACTGGATTGATGAATTAGTTACGAATTAGTTTAAAAGATATTAATTTATCTTGTTATAAAAAGTTTGTGAGGTAATGACCAAATGCTTTCCCATTTAGAAATTCTTACAAAATGTTTCCAATAGGTAATAGAACTAGGCTTGGAAACAACTTGGTTTGAAAAAGAGAGCGAATGGATCTGTTATTTTACTGTGAAAAAGCTAATTTTACCACACATCAGCTAGACTGATTATGGGCATATGAATCCAAGTTACATCTCTACATAAGGAAACAATATTAGAATTAATTGCAGAGAAAATTCCTTGGGAGTCAAAGGAAAAGGATATTTACTTCATGTAGGCTACTGCCATTACGACAAAATATTTATAATTTACAAAAAAAAAATCTATATTTTATTATTAAAATTAAAACGGGACACCTAACTTTATAACTGAACGTATATTATACATTTTCAGCAGAATGATCAACAAAATTGATGCTGTCTGTTTTTGGCTGTGCTTCAAAACCTGATGAGCGACCTACATAGACAGCAGTGTTCAGCGTCATAACCGGGAAAGCGCCCAATAAGAAGTCAAAATCTGATGTAGTAGGTATATCTACCTAGTGACACACAGCCTTGAGGTCAGTGCCAGTATCACATGTATCTGTACTCGGCGCATGTGAAGTAGATCTCAAACACACACACACACACACACGCGCACGCACTGTCCAAAAGCTGCGTGTCCAACAACTCTGACTTCCCAGCATTTAATTCTGTGACTTTATCTAGTAATTAATACGATATTATTTATTTAGTTTACATTAGTTAAAATAAAATGACTGAGCAATCGGCCCTGCTTCTGCGAAAACAGCTAGCAGGTAAGTGGCTAACTGTTAGCGTGAATAGCACGATTTATATTTATTATGTGTTACAAATTATGTTTATCGGTTCTGTTTGTACTTTTTAACAAGATTACATTGTGTGTAATGGAACTTACAGGGTTATTGTTTGTGTAAGACCCTATAGGCTTCGTATTTCCACTTGTAAAGTAATAAGGTCAGAAGGCTTTGCTAGCATGCTAGTTGAATAAGTTGGTCAGGTATAAACATGTTGATCATTAGACTTAGGAAATTTATGTAAGATAGTAATAAAAAATTCAAACAGATTTTTATGTATTTAAAAAAAACAATGATAATGAATAGCGAAAGCTAAGCTGGTTTTAGCGTTAGTTGACACGTGTTAGTATGTAATAGAAAAATTTATAACCTTCTGAAACAAAATAAGGTGATTTACTAAAATTATATGAATATTAGTACATACACATCTTTATAAAAGTTATAGAATTTTGTTTTTGTTTATGCATGTGATCACAATGAAATATAAAATTAAGAGAACACTTGAACGTTTTCAGATTCACTGGATTAATAAAGAAGAGGTTTAAGTGAGATGCTTATATTTGTTTTGTTCTATAAAGTTGTGATAACACATCTAATAAATATACTGCCATTTAGAGTTTATTTATTTTTAGAGAAATTGACAATTGGTCAAAATAACAAATGTTTTGATTTACTGTGACTGGAAATCATAGAGGTAAAGTTGGTTTTATATTCGCACATTCGTTCATTTAGAGGTCTATATATTTTTCACCATGTTACTTTGAATATTCGATTGGAATTAGCATGCAAGTATGACTTCAAAACAACATTAACACTATCTAATTGACTGTGAACAATGTTGTACTTTGATAGTCATTTGCTGCTAATATGATTTCCATATTTAGAATTTGCAAAAAATACTTTTTTATATTATATTATTAAGGAGAATGTCTGAATATCCGAATATAAAACCAACTTTACCTCTATCTGGAAATCAGGGATATTCCACCAAATATAGATTTCTTCACTCTCTTAAGTAAAGCCAATGGGATTTTCTTTTGTCCATAAATTAATATAAACGTGCCCAAAACATGGCAGTTTATTTGTTATATTTTTAAAAATGATTCATGTAGAGAAACTGAGATTAAAAATGATCTATTTCTTTATTTTTATTTTGTCGCAATCCTTAAAACCACTGAGTTTTACCCAATTGTCATTGATGCGTATAAAAGAAGAAAGAAATTCAATCACATATTTGTACAGGTCAGAATGTTGTTTAATTTATTTAAATATGTTACAAGTAATATTAATTATTCACCTTCATAACCATGTTCAACTTCTGTCTCTATTCTACTATATAATGTAGTAATTTTATAATCAGTTGTTTTATGCCAGTGGACAGTCCCCTGGAGCAGAGGGCCTATTGACCACCTCTGTACACGCTGCTCTCTGGTTTAGGAAAGGCTTTCCTCTCCACACCAGCCATCTCAGTCACCAGTGAGAGTTTTTTTTTAATCAGCAGGGGACATTGTAAATATGCAAAGACCTCAGTTTATGCCAGGAAACAGAGATATGCTGATATATTTTTTTGAAAATGGTAAATCGCAGCACAGTCACAGTTTTAGTTTGTTTATATTAATGAGTCTTCTTTAGTTTGTATTATTATTATTATAATTTTTTGGGGAATTCGTTTTTAAATTAACTATTTAGCTATGGCAGAAAATATGTTATTTAGCAAAAAATGTTCAGCATTTAAGAAAAAAAATTAAAGGGCTTTTCACCTTAAATTTGTTTCAAATAATTTTGTTAAAAATTGTGACTAAATCGTATCGTGAGATAAGTATGGTGAATCGTGAGTCAGGTGAATAGTTACATCCCTCTTACACTGATGAAAACAGAACATTGTTTCACCCATTTCTTAACAATTCATTTTTTTTTTTAAAGTCCTCAAAAGTTTGAAGTAGGCAGTTTACTTGCATTTATTTGTCACATATACCTCCATGTATTCACATACACTGACATATAGTGAAATTGGACACATACTCAGACCCACGAACATGTTTTTTATATTTAAAAATAGGGCTGGCTGATATTGAAAAAAAAAATCACAATATCATGTTTCATATCATTCGATATTGATAATTATTGAATAATTTTAACAATACATTTAGAAATATCAGGATTTTTTAACCACTTTATTTTAATTTTTCAACATTACTAAGGCAAATAGTTTTAATAAAAACAAAAATATTTAAACAAAATATCTGATCTCTTTATTATAAAATAAACATAAGTGTCTTAAACTTGATAGATAAATTAAATTCACCTTTATTTCTATAGCGCTTTTACAATGTAGATTGTGTCAAAGCAGCTTAACATAGAATATTATAGTAAATTGAAGTCCAGTTTTCAGAGTTTAAGTTCAGTTCAGTTTAGCTCAGTTCAGTGTGGTTTAATATTTAATACTGAGAGTCCAAACACTGAGGAGCAAATAAAATATTACAAAGTGTGTGCAATGGTAAAGCGTAAATGCTGAACATTCAAAGCAAACATTAAGGTGTGAATAATAATGAGAGCGTAAACCTCAATCCCTGTCAACAGCACAAATTATGATAATCAAATCGGAGCTTTCAAAGGAACTAACCATCATTATTCAAACATATGCTGAACATTACATTGTGACGTTGAATGACTGCATTACCCCGATGCTAAAAAGTCTTTTTAGATGGGGAGCTAGTGGCTGGGATGCACAAGAAAAGAAACCAAAAAGCCACTCGGGCGACATCCATACATCTTTTTTAATTTACAATCTTCATACTGGTGCTAGCTATGGCACTCGTTTTCGTGTGTGTTGTTATTCTGACCTGAAGTGACAAGCTCGTGCGCATGGATTCCTTCACCATTTACAATGGACAATATCCCCTGGCGTCTCTCGTAACTAGGCAACCATCAAGCCTTGCTGCAGCTCCGATGCAAGTTTATGGAGAAAAGTAAAAAGCACTGCAGTGTTTGGGTGCGCTGTGTTTGTCTGTGGTAATTAGTCTGCCAATACTGAAATGTATATATTCTATACAAAGTGTGAAGCAAATTGGTTAGTTCTACTTACATGAATTGTGATGCCCCCACGGCATTTGGAAAAGTTCAGTTGTTTTCGTCTAGATGCGGCTGGAAAATGTGCACGGTTCATGTGCACGTCGCTCCCATATGCGCATCGTGTAAGCCGTGCCCCTCCATTGTAAATGACACTTACTCCATAAGCTTATTGGCATTGCTTCCAAGGCGTGCGCTCAACAGCCACATTTTAATAAAACTATAGCGCTTCATAACGAAACTACATACCAAATCTTTTTTTTTTTTTTACCAATATCGACAATGGTGTTTGGTCAAAAAATATTGATACCTATTTTATCACCCAGCCCTATTTAAAAATTATTATTCTTATTTTATACTTGATTAATTAGTCATCATGCTTTAAAATAATACCAAATGTTTTATTTTCATCTTCCAGAGCTCAACAAAAACCCAGTGGAAGGTTTTTCTGCTGGTCTGATTGATGACGATGATATCTATCAGTGGGAGGTTGTAGTAATCGGCCCTCAAGACACATTGTTGTGAGTAACCAATCCTGTTAGCGTCCATGTGTTGTTTGGGTTGAGCTATTCGAGAGGCTTGTTGTCTAATCTAGTCTTCTGCAAAGCTCAAAATCTCCTCCAACAAAAGCATTTACTTGCCTTTTCTGCTTTTGATTATAGTGAAGGTGGATTTTTTAAGGCGCATCTCATTTTCCCTCATGATTACCCACTCCGGCCTCCCAAGATGAAGTTTATCACAGAGATTTGGCATCCTAATGGTGAGTGCATGTCAGTTTTTGGGGAAAATGTGGACTTCTCTTGTGACTGACACTGATATTGTTCTTCATCTTGATAAACAGTTGCGAAGAACGGAGATGTGTGCATTTCCATCCTCCATGAGCCAGGAGAGGACAAATTTGGCTACGAGAAACCCGAGGAGCGTTGGCTGCCCATCCACACTGTAGAGACCATCATGATTAGTGTGATCTCCATGTTAGCCGATCCCAACGGTGACTCACCGGCCAATGTGGACGCAGCTGTAAGTTCAGTCAATTCTCAATCACATTGTGTAATTGCAGTCATGAAATCAAATTGGACTTTTAGTTTACCCAAAAATGAAATTTTACACGCTATTTATTCTCCCTCAAGTGGTTCAAAATCTTTATGAGTTTCTTTTTCTGTCGAACACAAAATAAGATATTTTAAAGAATGTTAGAAACAAGTAACCATTGACTTCCATAGCAGGAAAAACAAATACTATGGAAGGCAATGGTTACAATTATCCAGCTTTCTTCAATAGGGTATATGCAGAAGTATGCGGAAGGACTTTTAAATTTTCAGTAAATTTTCAGCTCAAGCGCTTCCGGTGAACTGTATGTGGTTGCAAAATTGGCACGTTTAAGGTCTGTGATATCTTGTATAAATTGGGTCTGAGAATGTACAAGAATCACTGCATTAAATTACATTTTTCCCCAACATGTGTTTAAAATATGAACATTTATTTTACCCCAGTATATTCAATGGAGCTTTTGTGCTAGCCTGCTAATCTTGACGGGCGTGTGCGAGTAAACTGTTTTTTTATATCGGTTTACGCTTGAACAACTATATGAATGCTGAAGTCTATTTAACTGATTATATTTTTATTACATTACAACATCAATGCTGTAAAAGAAACCATATAAAATGGAAAAAGTCACAATAATCGTTCACCGGAAGTATATCAGTATGGGAAGAAACACTAGCTCTGCATATACCCTATAAAGGTGTGAAACAAGTAAAGTGTGTCAATGATGACATAAATTTCATTTTTGGGTAAACTATCCTTTAAAGTTGACAGTTTATCTGCGTATAATATAATTTCTATGTACATAAACAGTATATATAAACTGCAATATTCAAAAATAAAGTTGAAGTTTTTTTAAGACCATGTTACTTTAATGCAAATTAATAATTAGTAATTGTGTCCTGGCGGTCATATAAAATAATCATGGATTTAATGAAGAAGTAGCATTACCATTCTTCTCCACAACTTCTATAAGTTGTTTTAGAAGCAAGAAAGTAATCATGTCTCCAACATTCAGTGAAAGGAAGCCATTAAGATGGCTTACTGAAAATTAGACTTCATTGTACATATACCGGTTGTTGCTAGAACAGATACATTTGCGGCTGGAAGTTAAAGATAATTATTTATGTTAATTATTAAATTTCCTATTTATTATATTTTATTATCATCTACCCCCACCCCAACCATCACAGTAACCTAAAAACAATAGTTGTACCATGTATTATTTATGTTATCTAATAAATTACCCAATAAATTGTATTTTTTAACCCCTACCGCCACCCCAACCCTGAACCCAACGGTCACAGTACTGTAAAATATTAATCTGATTTATTTACTTTAATCTGATTGGTTAGTGGTCGTCTAAATCTTTTTGACATTGATGAACGCTGACAGACATATGAATTAAACCAGCATAAAAATGTGACTTTAATAACTTTTTTTGACATTTAACAGTGCACTGTTTAATCAAGTGTAGCAGATTTAAATTGGTGCAATTTAAAAAAAATAAAAAATGGAGGAGATATTTGGCAATATTGGACCCATTTATTGCTATGGTGGTTAAAGACCTTTTTAGAACATGAAATTAGATTATCATAGATGCAATTTGTAATTAAATTAAGATCCACTCAGTATAGTTTTCCACTCTTCCACTTGATTTAAAGGGTGATTTCATCCAAAAATTAAAATAGTTATTATTTCCTCCGTCATGCTGTTATAAAAACCTTTGAGACATTGTTTTGTCTTCAATGCACAGATTAAGAAATTTTAGGCAAAATCGGAGAGCTCCCTCATCTTCCATACACAGCAAGTTCCGGACTTGTTTAACATCCAGAAAAAGACCAGAAACATCCATAACCTTTGTGTACTGTTCAAATTTAGTACCCTTTCATTACGTTTGTGGCTGTTTTTGCCCCATTGAATTCCATTACAATCATGCAATCTTGAGTGTTGGTGGTTTTCCCGTTGAGATGAGGTAAAATGTCATTTTTACTGTAGATCATCAGTTACCATTAACCCTTTAGATAGGCCTGTGCAAAAAATGTCTTTATAGGGATGGAGTAAAACAACCAAAAATCTTTCAGTTCAACACAGAGAAAATTATGGCCAATTTAAGACTCAATCAGCCCAGAGTGGAGGAAAACATCCACAACAGCACACAAGGGTTAAAGCACACCACATTCCTTCTGTGGTTCAATCAGAAAATCATGAAAGCTACAAGAAAACTTGTGTGTGCACATAAAACAAAAATGACTTTTCATCTGTTTTTTCCAGAACAGTTTCTTCTTCTCAGTGTCAGTATAAGGCAAGTGAGTGTATCTGATGTATTCACTGAGATGTGCATTGCTTCAAACAATGGAATTTGTGCATGGGAATCCGGGGTATACATCAGTGCACAGCACTCCTTTTGAAAGTGAGCTCTATACTGACACTGAAGAGAAGAAACTGGTAAATAATATTATTTTAAAATGTATTATGTTATTAGGAGTAATTAATTACTCCATTTTCACTTTTGAGTGAACTAACCATTTAAGTAAAATGGAATCCCAATTCATCTTGTTGTCCAATTAAACCGATGACTAAAATTCTCCCATTTGTGTTGGGTTTGCAGAAGGAATGGAGAGAAGACCCCAATGGCGAGTTCAAGAGGAAAGTCGCCCGCTGCGTGAGGAAAAGCCAAGAGATGGCATTCGACTAGTGTTACATTTGTTACCGCATACACAATCAGTTCCCATCTCCATATCTTTAGGTCAAAGTTTTCAGTTTCAGGATTTATTTCTGTATTCATTTGAAAACCCATTACAGGTTCATATCAATCTTACTGATGTTCGATCGCAGTGTGGCAATGCTTGATCATGTAAAAATCGAATTCTAACCAACCCTCCCCGTCTAGATAAATCAAATGTTAATAGGGTTTCACCTTTATTTTATTCACCGGTTATTTGGAGTTGCACCAGAGCAAAGCCACCATAGGATTATTATTATCATTTGTTTTCTTTCTGAATGCTTGAGTTCCAGCACGTTTTCTTTAATGTCGGTTTCTCCCCACCCTCTAGTGTGTCTGAATTATTTATTATCTTAATTATGATGAAATGTACTGCATGACTCGCTTTTTTTATCTGCCACTGAGCCATCGATTTTGAACAAAGTCTTTTATGCAATTCTGGCGTGTTTTCGTGCGTTTCTGGTACTAGTAGAGGCTGACGGTCAGAATCTATGCTGATTTCTCTCATTAAACAAAACAATATTACAGATGAGCCAATCAAAAGGCCATCTCTTTCTCTGCTGCCTTAAGTTGTTCTCCTATCTGAAAGGAAAATTGTATTCAGTGATGTCAAGTCCGTCTCGATGTCTGTTCAGTTTTTGAGCTGGAATCCTCTTTTTGGACAAACCAAAAAAAAAAAAAAGTTCGATATTTGCATGAGAGACAGAGAATATTTTTTGTATAAATGGTAAGCTCAGAAGCTGTATTTTTTGTGTATGTAAATATGATGTATTGTACCATAGCTCTATCGGTCGTTTGTTTTGTGACGTTTTCCCCTTCCACGCGTAGTTTTTGAAGCCTCATTTTTTGACTGTTCCGTTCACTCTTGTGTTTCTGAAAGCCCCATCATGTAATTTGCTCATTAAAATGTAGCATTTGTCTTAATGTTTGTCCCTTTGTTTTATTTCGCAGTCTTTGTCCTGTTGTTTCTGTCTTTTGTCAGTCATGAAACAGCATTTACCTCAGTGACTTCTAAAGGTGCGTATAAGATTCTTGGCTAAACATCTTTTAAGACAGTGTTTCTCAACCATGTTTCTGGAGGACCACCAGCTCTGCACATTTTCCATGTCTCCTTAGCCAAACACACCTGATTTTGATCATCAGCTCATTAGCAGAGACTGCAAAAAACTAATGGGTGTGACAAAGGAGACATCCAAAACATGCAGTGTTGGTGGTCCTCCAGGAACATGGTTGAGAAACACTAGGTGCGTCCCAAATTGCATACTTAAGCTCTATTTTATGCCGTTTTGTAGTATAAAAACAGTGTAAGTAGTGCGTTCACACTGAAAACTCTAAAAATAATAAGTGCACTTTACTCAGATGATGCTCTTATTCAACTGTTAAAATCAAGTGTGTAATGTTGGACACTTTATGCACTTAACGCCGCTGCTTTGCTCATGTAGCGGAAGGGGCGGAGCTTTCGGACACTGATGTTGGATTATTTTTTTTGGATTGTGTAAGCTAAATTCTCCTTTGAGAGTGATTATAGCGCCTTCCGATGGTGAATGCGGTTATACTCATGGCAGGTATTATTGGGTACTTTGGTCATTTATTTCATTAATTTGGCAACTGTCAAACATCATCAGGGAAACGGTTGGAATTTCCACTCTTTAAAAAAACCTTAGTGTTCCATTTAGGACGACACTACATATACTATGCTGTTGAGTGTGTAAGTACAAAGTGCATAGTGTGCCATTTGGGATGCAGCTATAGTTCTTAGAGATGGTCTGATTGAGGTTTATTTGGTGTTGTTTATTAATGCAAATGTCATTTTGTTGGAAAGAAAACGACAGCATATAAGCAATAAGCTGTACATATTCAGTTGGTCAAAGCCATGTTTTGATTTGATTCAGTGGTGTTTTACTGGTGTAATTCTCCAGTTTGTATGGGATCCATGGCATATTAATTTTTGAGTGTCACATTATATGGAAGAATGTCATTTGTTATTTTTAGTCAGTTTGGATGAATAAAACCATTATTACGAACTTACTTTACACCAAACAGTGTGGTTATTGCAAATGTTTTATTAAATGGAATAAAGGTTAAATCTGTGTTGTCATAAACTGAAATCATTGCATTTGGAAAGAGAGATGAGGTTCTCAAGGTGAATCAATGCACACTTTGGCTCTAGGGCAGGGGTGTCAAACTCAGATCCTGGAGGGCCGCAGCCCTGCACAGTTTAGTTCCAACCCTGCTTCAACACACTTACCTGCAGGTTTCAAACAAGCCTGATGGACTCAATTAGTTTGATCAGGTGTGATTAATTAGGGTTGGAACTAAACTGTGCAAAGCTCCGGCCCTCCAGGAACTGAGTTTGACACCTGTGCTCTAGGGGGTCAAACAAAAAAAGAATCTGGAGTCAGATCTAAGTTTCGGTAGTCATGTAAAAGCTACTAAATCAGCATACTATCATCTCAAAAACATTGCAAGAATTAGATGCTTTGTTTCCAGTGAGGACTTGTTCATGCTTTTATCACAAGTACTGTAGGGTAGATTACTGTAATGGACTCCTCACTGGCCTTCCCAAAAAGACAGTCAGACAGTTGCAGCTCATCCAGAAGGCTGCTGCCAGGATTCTGACCAGAACCAGAGCACATCACACCTGTCCTCAGGTCTTTACACTGGCTCCCAGTTACATTCAGAACAGATTTTAAAGTATTATTACTCGTCTATAAATCACTAAATGGCCTAGGACCTCAATACATTACAGATATGCTCACTGAATACAAACCTAATAGATTACTCGGATCAAGTAAATTAGAAATTCCAAGAGATCAAAAAAGCAGGGTGAATCCATCTTCAGCTACTACTGAAATATAAAGGCTTAAAAACCCTATTCATCTTTGACCCACATACTGTACGGCTACAGTTTAAGACTGAAAATATAACATTACAGGCTAATTCAAAATGCTGATGTCTGTGGATGATAACAGTAATACTAATAGATGCCGTTTCTCTTCAATAGACTTTTATTTGATCATCTGCTGTTTTACATGACAGGCCAGAAATCAAATACACTTGATATAACCAGTACAAAATCTGAATCAGGGTAAACACGTTTGTATAAACATTAAAGAAGACAAACAGACAAAAAAAATCCATCTGCATCCCACACAGAAGTACCAACTGAGATCCTGAGTAGGTTCTTACTGGCCTGGTGCAGACAGACTTTTGTTCATGAACTGTTTCTTCACAAAACACACCCACCACTGCAGATAAAAAAAAAAAAGGAAGTGTTATTAAATAATCAGAGTTTGTCACGCACAATGTTTTTTTTTATTTTTGGTGGTAGTATTTTAGGGAACATGTATACTACAATGTACTTTTTAAATACAATTTAGTACAAAATTCTGTCATTCTGTGACCTCATGGATATAATGCAAAACTTTGTTGAACAGCATTATAATAATGACTTTAGAAATGTGAATAATTGAGAAAATACAAATATAAAATTTCAGAAGTTCTATTTTACAGTATAATCTGAAAAAGAAAAATTGGTTTAATTGTCATAAAGAAAAAACACTTGTAGACAAATGTTTTAGCTATCATGAAAATCAATTATTTTTTAGGAATGTGACCTTAAAAAGTAAAAAATGTGCCATAAGCAAACTTTCCTTGACTTTTTTCCCTGGGTTCTTCTTGTTTGCATCACAGCAACTACTTTGAAGCACAATTTTCTTTCACTGTCATTTAAAAAATGTCCCAATGCAAAATAACAACAAAAAAATCCTTGTCTTGCCAGATAAATTGATTAATTAATATTTAATTCAGAATTTCTGCAGGTTTCACTGAGTTAACTTTAAGACTTAAGACATTTTTAAGACCATTATGAGTAATATTCTAGACTTATACAGAGCTAAAGGCTAAGGATTTTTTCCAGAATGTCTCAGTTAGAAAAGACTTTCACTTGGCCTATAAAATGATTATAATTTAATACATTTATTAATAAAAAATACAGGGCAGGTCAGTATCCTTAGCAGTAAATAAATGGAGAACTTTTAAACAAATGTAACTGTAAGGAAAGTAATTAAATGCTATTTTTAAATAAAAAGTTAAAAGTTTTATTGAGATGGGTTGTTGGTGATTGTATGGGTGTTAATGGCCAGATTGGCTAGCTATACATGAACGAAGGAAAATTAAGACCTGATTAAAAAAAGATTTAAGACCAACAACACAATATTTCAGTAGATTTAAGACTTTTTAAGGCCTAAAATTTAGCTTTTGACATTTAAGACTTTTTCACCGGTTTCACAAACAAGGTTTAAGGCTAGTCATAGATTAAACGGCATGTTTGAGCTGTTTCAACTGAATATAACTTGCAGTGAGATGTCTTAATATATGTCAGGGTCATTTTTTATCTACAGGTGCACACTAGTAATATATTTTTAAGGCTGTTTTTAAAAATGTGGCTTAAATAGCCTAATTTAACTAAGGTCTAGTCCTGGCTTAAGCTAAGCCCTGTTTGTGAAACTGGGCCTTTAAGACCCTGCGGACACCCTGTTATAATTGAATTCACCTTGCTTGGTTTGTCTGTCTGAGGGTCGAACACTCTGTCACACAGTCTCAGTCCTGTCTCCTGGCGGATTTGTTGCAGGTAAGCTCTCATGTTTTCTGTAAAGAGAAAAAAATACAGTGTTAAATCAGTCCAGAACTATCCCTTTTTGAATAAACCCATCTTTTATTGCTCCATACCTTCCTCCTGCTTGCTGGAGGGTTTAGCATACATGGCGTTGAGAGGGAAACCAGGCTCTCCTGGAATGGGGAAGTTGGTAATGCCCAGCGTGTACATCTCCTTCTCTCCTTGGCCCCGTGAACTGCACTGTAAAGCATTCATATTATTGAAGGTTAGATATGTATGAAGCATTATCTATTAGAGTTTGAATCTTTTATTTATTAGGATTTACCTTTTGGAGTTTCTTGAGGCATTCAGAGATGTAAAGAGTGATGTAGATCAAGGTTCGATCAGCCTCATTCTATAGTAAGTTAAAAATTTGTATTTTAATACAAAATCTCAAACATTTAAGGGATAGTTCACACAAAAATGTTTATTTCTCAGTCATGATTTACTCATTACAGTTCACTCCAAACCTGTATGCATTTCTTTCTTCTGTAGAGCAAAGGAGATTTTTTTTCAACTGACCTCCATTGTATTTTTTGGGTTAGCAACATTATTCAAATGATCTTCTTTAATGTTTAATAAGAGGTGAGCAGGGCATCACGTTATTGCTTGTATAGAAATGTTTTTTTGTGAAAGTGAAAGAAAGTTTTACTTGCCTGACCAGTAAAGTAGCCATTTGAAAACAATTAATATTAACATGACATGAAATTAGCTGTTAATTACCTATAACATGTCTGTCAGTGTGTGTGTGTGTGTGTGTGTGTGTGTGTGTGTGTGTGTGTGTGTGTGTGTGTGAATACACACATGTGCTTAAAACACACATGTACTTTCCTTCAAAGTAGTTACTGTGATGCAAATGACAAAAATGAGTCGAGAAAATTGTTTATGGCACATTTTTTACTCCAAGGTCACATTACTGAAATAAAAATAGTTGTAATTTTCATAAATGTTTTTTTTAATGAAAATTCAACACATTTCTCTTTTTCAGATTATACTTAAAACTTCTGAAACTTCTGCTTTTTAGTCATTTATATTTGTATGGTGACATTGTTTCCTCAATAATGAAACACATTTCTGTATGTATATATGACATTAGTAGTTAATACACGACTTTTACACAACATTTATACAGATTTATATTTAAAATATACAGCATTTTAGACACAAAACTGCCAATTTTGACAGTTTTTTCATCAATAATTTTGTCTAAAAAGTAAACAAACAAAAAAGAAAAAAATTGCAAAACAATTGCGAGCAATGTAGCTTTTTAAAAACTTGCATATAAAAAAGTGTTTAAAAACAACATTATATTTGAAGTAGCAACTTTGCAATGTAAATGCATTCATGCTACATCAAAGCTTTAATAAATTGTCTGTGTAAATCGATCTAAATGCAACAGATCTAAGTGCCAGTGCACACATGACTGTTTTTAATGCTTACTTTAACTGGTAACAGCCTGACAATGTCTTATTGTGTTAAAATGAACCACACATTTAATACAGTTAGGAGAAAATGGCCTTTATAAATGAAAACACTGCCTTGGAAATCAAACATCACTAAAATATCTTTTTCATTTCCGTTTAGTGACCAACATAGACGTCAGGGCTTAATGGTGAGCCCTTATAAGGATGTGCAACCTATTACAGAAGTTTATTTTTAGGAGAGCCATGCCTTTTAATCCAACATACTAAAATCTTACATTAACCTGATGTAAATAATATGTGCACACGTACAGTATATAGGCACACAGTTTAAAGGGGTAGTTCACCCAAAACTAAAAATTCTGCCATCATTTACTTTCCCTTTACTAGTTCAAAACCTGTTTGACTTACTTTCTTCTGTTGAAAACAAAAGAGGATATAGTTGTAAAACTGAAACCCATTGGCCAGGCCCGTAGCCAGAAGGGTTCGGTTGGTTCGAAAGACCAACTGACAAAGGTCCACAATTTGTCCCATACATGAGCTCATTTGTCCCATTTTGACTTCTATGCCATCATAAATAGTGAAAATAACCCATCAAAAAAGGCTTTGAGACCAAGCGGAATGCTCTGTTGGCTGTCACATCGGTGTGACTTCAGCTAATCAGTTTTGGCCAATGCAAACAATTATTGTTCATGAGTCCAACATCTAGCTATCCAAAAAAACATGCAATCTGACGTATGTGAAATCATCTTTTGTTACTGTATTCTTGTTAAATAGAGAAAACATTTTAGTAACGTTTAGTCTAAATCTGGGACCTTATTCTTGAAACAAAAAAATTACAATGTATTTACATTATAATGTTTTAAGTTTTTAATATTCAAAGGGTCAAATTCTGACTGAGGAAAGTTGAACGTACCGGTCAGTTTGTTACTTGCCTAACAAATGACAATAGACTACAGCTTTTAATTTAAAACTTTAACAGATTCCTATTTTTTTCCTAATATAATAAATTTGTATTTTTAAAATAAGTATTTATTCATTATTCAGCATTTATTTCATTATTGTAAATCTTTAGGAAATATTTTGGTACATTAAAAAGTGTGATTATGATGACCACCCGACAATCCAGCTAAAACTACTGGGAGTGCAGAATTATTAGGCAAATGAGTATATGAGTATAAATGAGAAACATGATTTTCATGCAGGACAATGCTCCATCACACGCGTCCAAGTACTCCACAGCGTGGCTGGCAAAAAAGGGTCTAAAAGAAAAAAAACTAATGACATGGCTTCCTTCACCTGATCTGAACCCCATAGAGAACCTGTGGTCCATCATCAAATGTGAGATTTACAAGGAGGGAAAACAGTACACCTCTCTGAACAGTGTCTGGGAGGCTGTGGTTGCTGCTGCACGCAATGTTGATGGTGAACAGATCAAAACACTGACAGAATCCATGGATGGCAGGCTTTTGAGTGTTCTTGCAAAGAAAGGTGGCTATATTGGTCACTGATTTGTTTTTGTTTTGTTTTTGAATGTCAGAAATGTATATTTGTGAATGTTGAGATGTTATATTGGTTTCACTGGTGAAAATAAATAATTGAAATGGGTATATATTTGTTTTTTGTTAAGTTGCCTAATAATTATGCACAGTAATAGTCACCTGCACACACAGATATCCTCCTGAAATAGCTAAAACTAAAAACAAACTAAAAACTACTTCCAAAAATTTTCAGCTTTGATATTAATGAGTTTTTTGGGTTCATTGAGAACATGGTTGTTGTTCAATAATAAAATTAATCCTCAAAAATACAACTTGCCTAATAATTCTGCACTCCCTGTAGTGCTTAAAAAGTCACTTAATTAAATGGAAAATGAGGTAAATAACTTCAAAAAGGCTGGCTACAGTCCTGTTGACTTTTATAGTATTTTTGTCTCCTATTGAATTCAATGGTTACATTGTTCTTGAAAATCTCTTCTTACATACAAAAGAAACTCATAAAGGTTTGGAAACACTTGAGAGTGAATACATTTCATTATAGAGAGAACTATGCCTTAAAATCTGAATATAAAGTGAATATGTATTCTTCTCTGAGCACAGAACTATGAATACATGTTAAGGCATGCAAGTACATTTTTCAGGCTCATTCACACTTCCAGCACGGTCATTCGCTCCTTACCTTTATTTCATAGTTCTTAAAGAAAACGTTGGCTTTGAAGTAGTAAATGGCCTCATCAATGATGTCTGTGTCTTTAGCTGGTTATAAAAACAGGAAGGAAATCTGGTTTGTCAGACACTCTTTACTAATGACCATTTAAGGTAGAGATAAACACATCTCTGATCTTAAAGTAAGTTAGATCCTAAATAGTACAAAAGTAAATCCTGTCTTACTTTCTCTAGCAGCAGGACCCTTAAACTGTGTTTTGAGGGGCAGTAATGCCATATTGCCCACCAGTTTGGTGTCTGCATCCATCAGGGCTGAGTGGTAAGCCTGAAAGAATGGAAGATTACATGAAACGCAAGACTAATATACTTTTTTCTATATGACTAAGCAAGCATTTGTTTTGAAAATGACTAATATTTACAGAAATAAAATCACTTAATGCAAATGAGGAAATCCAGTTGTTTGCAACATTGTCTGATTCACCAGTTCTGTTATAAACAACGCATTTTCTGACACTTCTATGTTTATATTTGAAAACATTGGATACATTCAAAGATATAAGACATAAATATATTCGTAAAACTGTCAAATATGTGGAAAAACGATGAGAGTATTATGATTTTTAGATTAGCTCTTCGGCTAATAGTGCTAAATTATTTTCTAGTTCGCCGCTGCTCTAACGTATAACGTGGCACAACCGCCTATAAAGCAAACAATGGCGTTCGTGATATAAATTGTTATATGTAATGATTTCTTACCGGCATTTTGGTACAATATGTCCCAAATCTAGCAGGCAGAAATGAATATGTCAGCGCTGCAAGCCGTCGCTTCCGCCTGTCCCACCCTTCACCGATACAGGAAGTTTCCAGTACAGTATCCCGCCCAAACCACTGGAGGGCGCCAAAAGTAACGGTTACACTCTCTCTTTCCCCCAGAGATAATCCATGAAAATATCATTTTAATGTTCTAAAAACGTTCCGTGTGCAAGTAGTTTCATCTCACGACAGTCGAAAAGACAACATAGTTTTAGTCTTTTAGACTAATAGGCTTAGTTCACAAAAAAATGAATATTTACTTTCCCTCAAGTGGTTCCAAACCTTTATGAGTTTCTTTCTTTTGTTAAATACTAAAGATGGTGTTTTGAAGAAAACTTAAAACCGGTAAACATTGAAATCCATAGCAGAAAAAAAAACTAACACTATGAAAGTCAATGGTTACAGGTTTCTAAACATTTTTCAAAATATATTCTTGTGTTCAGGTGGCACGGTGGCTCAGTGGTTAGCACTGTCGCCTTACAGCAAGGCCACTGGTTCAGTCCCGGCTGGGCCAGTTGGCATTTCTGTGTAGAGTTTGCATGTTCTCCCCGTGTTAGCGTGAATTTCCTCCGGGTGCTCCGGTTCCCCCCACCGGTTGTAGTGTATGTGTGTGAATGAGTGTAAGGGTGTTTCCCAGTACTGGGTTGGCGCTGGAAGGGCATTCGTTGTGTAAAACATATGCTAGATAAGTTGGTGGTTCATTCCACTGCGGTGACCCCAGATTAATAAAGGGACTAAAACGAAGGAAAATGAATGAATATTCTCGTGTTAAACAAGAAAGAAACACAAAGGTTTGAAACAAGTAAAGGGGGAGTAAATGATTACAATGTTTATTTCTGGGTGAACTATCAATTAATAAAAAGTTCACCCAAAAATGAAGTCAGTGGTCACTGGTTTCCAACATTCTTTAAAATAACTTTTTATTTTTTGTGTTCAACAGAAGAAAGTAACTCAGACAGGTTTGGAACAAAAAGAGGATGAGTAAATGATGGGTGAACTATTCCTACCTTCTGTTAACAAGGTCAAAATCAAATATTCAAGACTGGAGGGTTCAATATAAAAGTTTAACAGCCACTGAATAAATAACCAAGATCAACCACTATTCTGGAAATTTAAGGAACGTCACTATCAATGTCTTCAATTACCAAAACAAACCATGGCTTTATTTCCTGTAAAAGTTTAGAAACCAAGGAGCATTTTTATTACCATTTAGTCTTACCTACTGGTTTTAACTTCAAATACTATAGTTAAAATATTGTTAATATACTGTAGTAATACCATGGTTGATTGGTTACTATAGTGTAAGCAAAAAAACTACAACATATTTTTCTGTATTTATAGTAAAATCATGGTTCACTTTTGAAAAAAAGATCACTAAAGTTGTTACACTTTAAAGACAAAAATGTAACAAGAAGATTTTTAGCACAATAAAACACATTTGAAATTTCCATATTTTTTATTGCAAAAATAAATATACAGTTCTAAAAATGAATAATATTTGATAAAACTCTGCATAGCACAGGTTATTGTTTCATCCTTCAAATAATGACATCATGACAAAATATATAGAAACTAAGTGTGAACTCGCTCTTCGCTTAAGAATCTGCTGTGTCTTGGAAGAACGCATCAAAATTGGAATTGCTGGGTTCCTCGTCAACTTCCTAGGAAAAAAGGAAATTATTTGAGCATTTTATATGAACAATTTGGTTTTACAATAAACAGTGTTCCTGTTATTCTGAAAAACACTTCCATTTTCTAATAACATACACATAACCAGCTCATTTCTCAAATGATTTTGAAATTGGTTCTTTCTAAACTTCTCCTTTATGAGTGTCTACTCTGCTTTGAATGGTCAGACGGACCAGCCTGTTGTGATTGGTCTACCGCTTACAGCTTTGATTTTACCACATCAATTCATGTATTCAAATATCTCTTCAAACCAAACATCCATTCTCAGCATTTGGCACCAGTGTTATGCACAAACCTTGGGCTCTTTGACCTCTAGGTCTTCCCCATACTGTATGGAGAAATCAATGTGCTGCAGGACGATGTTGATGCCCTCCTCATCAGTGCGATCAAAGGGCAGGAAACGGACCATACTGTAGTCATCAATCTAGAGGAAACAGTGCCATTTCAACTCCAGCAAGTACCCCCATATGATGTGCATATTTACTGTATTTAGCTTTTTTTCACTTGCTCACACCTAAAAGATGTACTTGATTTTACATATCCCGTTAATTATCCATGGCTCAACTCAAAGCAAAATCCTTGCAATTATAACTTACCAAACCACATATGGCCTTGGTTAACTTGCTGAATTTCTTGCTTCTCAAAGCAACAGAATTGTCCTCCATCATTGAGTACATATCTGGGTCCAGATACCTTAAAAAAAAAAAAAAACACACACACACACACACACGCGCACGCACGCACGCACGCACAGTCATGACATTGTCAATTAATCTAAATTTGAGTTAAAAGCAAATTATATGCATTACTTCAAACATACTTTTCTATTTCCTTCTTGGCCTTTGGACTGAGTAGATCCATTTTCGTCATTATGTTGACTTGTGGGATTTCTAGCATCACCATCGCACTCAAAGCAGCCATAACTCCAGAGATAAACTTGAAATTACAACAATTATCAAATTTAGGTTTTCAGAATTTTAGTAGGTTTCTCTTATCACTGTAAAAATCCAAGCCACGCTTGATGACAGACTTTCTTACCACTTTACAAAAAGAGAATACTTAAAGGGATAGTCTACCCAAAAAGACTTTACTGACACTCAAGTAGTTGTAAACTTTTATGTAAAACAAGATATTCTGAAGAATGTTGGAAAAACGCAGCCAATAACATCCATAGTGGTTGCTTTTTTTCCAATGTTCTTTAGAATATCTTCCTTTGCATTCAACAGAAGAACAAGTGAAGGATGAGTAATGCCGGGTTCAGACAGCATGATTTTAGCCCTGATTTTGACTTTTTTTTTGAGAAATCGCCAACAAATGCCTGAAATCACAGGCAAATCAGTGCTCGTTCACACGAGTAACAGTCACACAGTATGAACTATCAAAGACGCTATCTGAGAGAATCGCCAATGAGTTGCCAACATCCTAGAGATAATTGGCATGCTAAATATCTGGAGCTGTCATCGATTCAAATCACGTCGTGTGAAACGTGTTCTAATTGAAAATAACATCAGCGATTACCGACAGCCAATGAGAGAGCAGCATCCACTAGTGTGGGTATCTGCAGGCCAGCGCGAGGTTGGGGGAGAAGTTTAAAGGGTTTTTTTCAGTCTGGACCCAAGAAATAGAGGGAAAAATAGTGATAATTGGGCAGAAGCAACCCCGTGTCTGTTTGACGTGTCATCTGAGCAATACCACAATCAGGTCGAAAAAGAAAAAAAAAAGTGGAAGAGAAAAATTGCTAATTGCTTTCAAAGGCCATGTGAGCAAAATAAGTACATTTTGTACCCTACTAAAGGCTTCTTTCTCATTATGTAGTTAATAACAAAATATATACTATATGACCTTGCATTGTTTCCATGTCACTTCTCGCGTGTGTTTAGTTGTGAGATGTAATTTGCAGACAGAGACAAAGTTGTTGCCGATTTTTCCTATTGTAAAGTCATGCAATGTGAAACCCCCTGTCGCCGATCCATCTTGCAGTGTAAACAAAGCAGCGACGAAATGCTACCCCAGATAATCATGCAGTGTGAAAACATCTGTGACACGACCACTTTGAAAATCGTGCAGTCTGAACTCGGCATAAATGATCACTGAATTTTTATTTTTGGATGACCTACCCCTTTAAATATATTTTTTATAACAAAACAAGACATCAATTGTTATTATTGCTGTGTACCAAGCAGTACCTTAAACGTCTCAACCATAAACTGTGAGTCAACCAAAAAGACACCACACACACGAAACTCCCACTGCTGCAGTTGCTCCACCAGCTGCTTCATAACAGGCAGATGAGTGTACAGCTCGATCTGACCTGCCGTCAAAAGGACACAACAATCTGCATCACACCATCATAATCATCAACAGTACCATACATCCCGTTTATCACCACTTACCAGGGCAATCAAACAGTATATAGTCATCCTCCACGTGACCGAGACTCTCCTCCAGCCAGTCGAAGTTGTTGGCGAAGTACTCCATACAGAAGATCAGCCCTCCATTGGGGCCGAATCTCAGTGAGTCATCCTCCATAACGTCATCTACCTGGATCAGTTCTCGGATATCTGTATATGGGGAGATCGTAACAAAATACTGAATGTCTTTAAAAATGTAAAACTTACTCAGAAGGCACTAAGACTTTCTGGCTAAAAGGGGAATTCTTTAGGGGGAAAAAACACACTTTTGAATGTAAACTTTTATGCAGTTTTGTGTCTACGTTGTTCTTTTGAAGTTAAAGTCTATAATGAACTGGAAGTAGCAGAGAATTCTATTTTGGTATGTTGATGTACTTTCAATTGAAATGGAATATTGAGTAAAAGGCGGGCTTTCTTTTTGCACATCATTCCCTCAAAGTAAACTAATTGTAAGATGGATGTGGTTAAGAATATTGTGGCTCAAGCCGTCAAACTGAAATGCAGCTGTCAAATGCAGAAGAAAATAGACAGGCTCATAGCCAGGGGGGTTCGGAAGACCCACCTCTGCAGGTACAGGACGTCAACATGAGGTCATATTGATGTTGTACTCCAACGTCGTGGGGACGTTGGATTTTGTTTGGAAATAAAAATCGGGTTGAAGTCAGAACCCAGGCTGATGTCAACGTCCGACCTCAATTCAACCAAATATCAACGTCTAATGATGTTACACATTGACGTTGAGTGAACGTTACCACTATATCAGATGTTGGATTTTGGTCACTTTCCAACACAACCTAAAATCAACCAAATATCAACATAATTTGACGTCGTTATTGGAAGTCAAAATAACATCTGTAGACGCTGGCTAGACACTGAATTTTGGTCACCTGACATCATGACTTAAATCTGCTGGGATCCCTCACTGACAAAGGTCCAGAATTTGTCCCATACATGAGCTCATTTGTTCTATTTTGACTGCTATGCCATCATAAATAGTAAAAATAACCCATCAAAAGCTTTAAGACCAAGCGGAATCCTGGTGTGACTTTAGCTACTAATCAGTTGGCCAATGCAATCAATTATCCATTCAGTCCAATGTCCAGCTGTGCAAGAAAACATCTGACATAAGCAAAGCCATTTTTCGCTACTGTATTGTTTTTAAATAGAGATTGACTTTTATTCTAAATCTTGGACCTTATACTTAAAACAAAAAATTAACAATAATAAAGTGTTAAGCACTTTTACAAGGAAAATTGTGAAGCTCTAAATTATTATTTTTATTATTATTATGGGCAAATTCTGACTGAGGAATATGCTAGCCAGTTTGTTATTTAAAAATAAATATTTGTCATATCTCTTTATTCTAAATATTTAGGAAATATTTTTGGTACTTCAAAAAGTGCGGTTATGATGACCATCCGACAAGCTAATTCAGCTAAAAATAATGCTTAAAATGTCACTGAATGGAGCATTTAAATCTCCTAATTAAATGGAAAATGAGACGAATAACTGCAAAAAAGGTCTACTTTTTGAGAATAAGAACCAGGCTGGCTACGGGCCTGATAGACAGACTTTAACTGAAGATTACCAAAATGATTTTTTGCAGTGGATTAACTTTCATGCATTAATTGTGATAATTAAAGAATTATAATGTGCGCTAGCAAAATTAACATTGGAAATGCTGAGTTCACAAGGACTTTAACATAAAGGTCAAATGCTATATCCAATAATGGTAGTTTATCTTGACTTTGTGGAAAAGTCAATTGAAACAAGAGTTATGAAAAAAGTGTGGACTTTAACTCTTTAAATCATTCAATCAATCATTTGTTCATCAAATTACTGTATTCAAATACATTTTTTGTAAATAAAAGTAAAATATGGATAAAACTACTGTCATTCAGTGAAAAAGTAACTAAATTTAAATTACACGTTTTAAAAATGACAAAACTAAATATTGAAACATTTACATGACTTATTGAAGAAATCTTATGATACACTTAAAGAAAGTGATAAGTGATCATGCTATATTTTACTTAATTTTAAACGATTATGGTAAAAATGTACAAGTCATAATTGCACAGGAAGCATTATAATGTACACTTAAATATTGAAAAAGAAACAAAAAAACTCACTGAAATGGCTTCTTATGATCCTAATAATAAATATATGCTCAAACAGAACTGCACTGTACCCTACTGGAATATACAATGTAGTTTGTTTATCTATTGATTCCTCACCTGCCATGACAGGATACTCGAAATGCTCTGCGGCTGGATCCAGATTCACCACCTGTACAGATCGGTTGAGGGCCTGACAATGCTCTATCATTGTGGCACAGTATGTACTCTTGAAAAAAAGACAAATTAAATGTACTATGAAGAAAACAACGACGTGTTATTGGTGGAAACATTGTACTTTATCATGAGCAATGCAGGCCACACTTATGCTTAGCATTTAATACTTGAACACGCATATAAAGTCGACAACACACTAAAATTACAATTATAGGAATCTTTTAGTAGTAATTTAGCTTAACCAGTCTGCGTAACTTAATGTGATTAATTACCTTTCCACTTCCGGCAGGACCCATCACGAGCTGCGCGTAGCGAGGCATTGTCAGTTCTCCAGCTCCAACTGTACTTTAATCAATATTTCGTTTTTAGTTATTTCACAGAAAAAATACGTTATTTGTCACCGTAATGTGTACAAAACGCAAGCTCTGGGGCTGCCATGCTGTTTTTCAGTCGCCTACGGAAACCCGCTGAGGTCAAAACACTGGAAACCACGCACGCGCACTTTCGGATGGGATTGCAGGTTGTCTAATTTCACTTGAGAATATTCTACAGGTCTCGCAGTTCAGGTAACGAGCCGGGCATGCAAAAGCACGTGAAATTCACTGAAAATATCAGCGACAAAAACCGTCTGTACCACAAAAGATCGTCTTTGACTTTAAGGTAAGAAATGTAATTTCACTGACGGCTATACCAATTACTTTGTGTTGTTTTTTAATAGTATATTTTTAAAATAAATTACGTGTTTCTTATTATAAAATGTCTTGACAGGCCATCTGGTCTCAATGTGCAAGATGGTAAGTTTCATTATTCTTAGTATTAATCCTCCATCCATGTACCTTTTAAATCCTAATTATCATTTTTGTTTTTACAAAGTTTTGTATCAGAAGATTTATCATTGAGAACATTTCTAAAAATGTTCTGAAAATAGATTTGTGAAGCTATATATATATATAAAAAAATAATAACAATGTCCCCTCTTATTTAATAAAAAAATACTTAGGCATATAAACTCGCATGCTTTAATTAAGCATAATTTACATCACTTTCGTGCATTATTTTGCTACACTGAAATTGTTGGTTTTATAGCCCTTAAGCTGCACTCTTCCATGCATAGCCTATGTAGCATACATTTGCATTACCGTGTACAGTGAATGTAAACTCAAAGAACACCCATTAATCTTTCTAGTAACCCGAGTTTCCCTCCAAACCGCTATAGCGCGCTTAATCTCTGTGAACGTTACACCTGTATAATTTGGTCAGAGTAACCAGAGTCCCTGACGTACAGTAATTGAGCTAGACTGAAGAGTGTAAACCACTACCTTGTGTTATTACTATATTATGTGTTGTCATATAAACTGTAACATTCAATTAAAGCATTAGCACTACTTTCATTCTCATTTTTATTCGCTATCCAGGCAAAGGAAACCCAGTGTTTGGACATAAAACACAGAGACCTGCAACTGCTCATGTGCCAGAACAAGATCACACTACTAAAACTATTCATATTCCAAAGACGATGACTGCTGCTCCGTTTTTACAGGCATTTTATTCAAATAAATGCTTAAATATCACATTTTGCAATATTATATATCAGATTTAGCAGCTGTAATCAACTCAAATTCATGTTCAAATGTCTTGTTTTCAGCATCCAATCTTGACACCCGGACAGAAGCGTTTTCTGTACCGTATGGAAGAGGCCTACAGCACTGAGCACATGCGTCAGCTAATATGTCAACACTATATGAATGTTCTACACCGGTGTATCAAGACAGGTAAACGTAAATGAGCATGATATTTATTTAGTCTGTTTTAGCAAGGAAGTTATAGTGTAATTTACCCCTCCTTCTCTTAAGAAGTTGCTACAGTTTTTACCTTGTTTTTAGCCTATGAGTAAAATAATGTCTGTGGTGAACATAACTTGATATTTCGTCCACAATGTAAGTTACACAGGCAACACTTATATTATAAACATGACTTTTGTAGCTGATATGTTTATTAGGTAACTATTGAGTGTTGTTTTCAGGTACAGATGGCGCATAGTGTGTTTAAAACTTAATAATAACCCCTTAAAGTTCATACACTACACTAGTTTTTGTCATATACAGTTGCAATCAGAACTATTCAACTCCATGATTTTTTAGCCCCCCTGTTTATTTTTTTCCCCAATTTCTGTTTAACGGAGAAAAAAAAATTCAACACATTTCTAGACATAATAGTTTTAATAACTCATTTCTCTAATAACTGATTTATTTTATCTTTGCCATGATGACAGTAAATAATATTTGACTAGATATTTTAAGACACTTCTATACAGTTTAAAGTGAAATTTAAAGGCTTAACTAGGTTAAATAGGTTAACTAGGCAGGTTAGGGCAATTAGGCAAGTTATTGTATAATGATGGTTTGTTCTGTAGACTATTGAAAAAATATATAGCTTAAAGGGGCTAATAATTTTGACCTTTAAAATGGGTTTAAAAAAATTAAAAACTGCTTTTATTCTAGCCGAAATAAAACAAATAAGACTTTCTCCAGAAAAAATAATATTATCAGACATACTGTGAAAATTTCCTTGTTCTGTTAAACATCATTTGGGAAATATTTAAAAAAGAAAAAAATTCAAAGGGGGTTCAATAATTCTGATTGCAACTGTATTTGTTACAGTTGAGCAGTGTACAAATACATAGTGTTTAAGTGCATAGTACAATATATAGTGTATATTTGGGACACTAGTAATAATTGTTTTGTAATTTCAAAATTGGAGTAATTACGACATGGTGTGAACACAGCTCTAGCAATGCCTGCAACATTTGGCAAATAAGTGCACACTAAAGCAATTGCACTAGCCATTAGTAGAGCCAGACAGAATCTGCTGACATTTTTTGCTAATTCTGCGTAGACTTTTGTGAAAAAAAAATCTGTGGATTTATGCAGATTGATTTTGTGAGTGTCGTAACTAAAAACTTAATATATAAAATAAAAAAAAAACCTTTTTAACTTTTATTTAATGTTTACAATGCAAATCCAATTAGATCCACTTATTTGGTAAACAAAGCAAGTCTCTCATATATCTAATAAAAGGCAGAAAATACTACTTATTACTACAGTTATTACAAACTGTATTGTAAATAAATCAACTGAACATTTTCACATTAGTCAATAATATTACTGAAATTAATTTAAAAACTGAATTATAATAAATTTACACAAGTGAATAGATTCAATGATGGGCATAAGATCTGTGGAAATCTCTGGCTATAGCGGCAAAATTAATTGCAAGTGTCATTCTCATGTTGTAATATAGGACTTCTATGAATAAGATATGAATATGATGTTATATGAATAAGAGCTCTAGGAGTATGTGAATGCTTTTTACTGATGAACTTTATTAATTATGACATGGAATGAATGCACCTTCTGGTTATTCCCGTAGCATTCTATTACAATCAAATATTAACTTTAATTTCTTTACTCCATATTTAGTGCCGGAAGTGAATACAAATCTAAAAGTGAAGGTGCAGACATCAACATGCGCCCCAGAAATAGAACACATGGAACAGTTTGAAAGTACATCGACAATTAAGACAAAAGAAAGTGGAAAAAAATCGAAAATAAAGAAAACTATTTTACCTAAAATCACCAATCATCAGAGGTAAGAAAATCATTCTCCCAGCTATAATGTGGAAATGCTTAGTTGTAATTCTAATACTTTACTATTACACAGAAGGTCTTCTGAAATTGTGAAATCAAAAACGGTACAGTCCAAAAAGAGAAGGGCGACCATTCCAAACCACACTACTTTACGAGGCAAGCTTGTCCTTATAGTTCAAAATACATTATTCTTGGTAACACTTTACAATAAGGTTGTATTAGTTAATGGTAAAAGTGCAGTATGCAAGTTTGACACCCAGTGGTTGAACTAGGTATTGCAAGCCTTGTTCAAAACAAACGCAAGTGCAAGTTGCCAGATTGACGACATCGACAGGAGCGAGTCTGACTATCGAGCCTAAAGGCTGATTTAAGTCGTGTTCTAAATAAAAGTAACAGCGTGCGATAGATGGAACATTTTAAATATCAAAAGAACTTTTAGTTCTAACCAACAGCAGAAAATAATTTTTTAGAAATGGCTTCTATTTCTTGCAACTGAACAAGATGAACTGACAATGATCATGTGCTTTATTCAGTGTTAAATGCTAAGAATCTGAAACTAGCAGCAGATAGTTTACCTAAGATCTTGAAAATAAAATGATCCATTAGATATGGAACTTTAGAACTCTGACTCAGTGCAAGCCAGCACATACAGTATCAGTGATTCAGCATGTACATTTAATAATGCTAAAGATTTTTAATATGTATTAATTAGATTATAAACCTTACCATTTTGTTGGAGTGCAGCAAGTGCACTATTCTGTGCTGTGATTAAATTTCTGTCGTGTTTTGTCTGGTGCAAACAACCCAATTACTTATCACTGCGCATGTAGTCACATAGCATGTTGTTAGAACATGGGGTTACAACGTAACCTGCTCACCTAATGTTTACGTTCGTAATATTAATATTATTGCTAATTAATAACCACCTCATGCGGAACTCTGAATCTGCGTCTCATTTCGGAGGCTGCTACTGTCAACCAGAGGTCGCATTTCGATCACACATACTTTGAGAGCCATCATGACTGAGATATGCTGTGTTCCACCAAGGCAATCCGGAGTGCTAAAATATAATTGGCTAAACTGGCATTGGGCGGGTTAAAGGAACCAAAACAAAGACAGATGTTCCTGCACGCAACTCACATTTTTAATGCAGAATATTTGACTTCAGCGTTGTTTTTCAGATAAACAAGAATGTTCACTTAGCATGTTTCTTAAATATCTGCAAACATATTATGGTATTTTGCTTTAGAAATGTCGAAAACTTACATACAGCACCATTAATGTGATTACTAAAATGAGCAAATGATCAATCCATTTATTACAGCATGTATTCATCTTTGTTTATGTTAGCCAGAATAAATGTTGATTTTAATAATGAATCAGTAAATGTTGAACGATATTAATAACTGCCGTACTATTATTGTTTAATCTTAGTTCATGTTAGTAAATAAATTAACTAACATTAATTAATAAAACCTTGTAAAGTGTGACCGGATTCTTTATGAACCTAATATATTGAACACATCAGGTTACAGCATACAGCCGTATTTGTTGTTACTCAACATGGCCCTAAATTTCCAGGATCACGGGCATTGGACGCTGACTTTGAATGGAAGGCAACTGAAATGGATTCTTATTTAGCTTGTCACATGAGTGGCTTGTCTTTCAATGAATTGTCGGACGAAGACGAGGACTTCCTATTATGACAGATATCTGAAAATGAAAAAAACAAAAACAAAGATAACACCAATCCAGTTTAAAGTAAAAAGATGTTCCAGACATTTCAAAACAGTGATTTTAATAACGTGTCAAAAGTGTTGTTTTTTTTTCCTAAATAAAAAATAAAACAAAATTACACTGCTCATGTGATGTGGGGTTTTATTTTATGAAAGATGACTTAACATAGGCCTTGAAAAATGAATAGGGCACGTAACATATTTATAAGACTAATTCTCTCTAATATGCGAATAATGCAGCATTATTGCATTTAAACAACCATCTGCTGAAACCACAAGCGATGACATCCTGGTGACATATAAACAGTATTATATATTACATTAAAATATAGCGTAACGTTATGATACAGCATTTGTATGATGGTGACGTTCAGGTGAGAGGGAATGACAAGATTAGCATCCTGAAAGAAGGCAGCGGACAGTATCTTCGCCCTTTAAGACTTTTTGTATTCGATTCTCTCGACTTTGACGTCGTCTCCAATGAGTTGATAGACATACGTTACCACTGTGGATGCTTGAATGTCCATCAAAACAAATGATGGTGTGATGTTGCTGTGAAGAGAAAAATCATACATGCAGTGTTAATAATTAAACATGATGTGGAGAAGATAAACCTAAGGCCCTGTTTACACCTGGTATTATAAGTTTAGTTCACCCAAAAATGAAAATTCTGTTATTAATTACTTCTATTTATTCATACTAATATACTAATTATTCATCTTCAGAACACAAATAAGGATATTTTAAATGAAATCCGAGTGCTCTCTGACTATAGACAGCAACAGTGCCAAGACTTTCAAAGTCCAGAAAAGGAACCAAAAACTTAAGTGGGTTAACTGTAATCATGCAAAGCTCCAACACTATTGGCCCATTTCCACTGAGTGGTACGGTACGGGTCACCTTTATCAGGCTTGCACTACCAAAAGGGTACCTTTTAGCGTGGTGTACGACAGAAAGTTTCAGGCAACGTCATTCTCGAGGAAATGTCAAAGCTGTTTTTAGTCCTTATTTGGGTTCAAAAACAACACGCAACATATCGCCCACAGTCAGTGCAAACCTCTCATCTGTATCTTTTATCTTCACCAGCACATGTAACCTCTTCCTACAAAATAATTTGGTCATTCTGAGTTCAAAATAGTCCAAAAGGTAATGTTAATCGTTAAACATAGCAGTTTGTTCATGTTTTACGTTTCTGAAAGAATCATTTGCTCCTTTGTTTTTCCGGCTTCTCCTTTGTTTTATCACGCTTCACTCTCATGTTTGTCCGTTTCTAAAAGGATGTCAGAAGCACTTTAACAATCACACGCATGTCATTATCATCAGCTCAAGAAGTTTATTATTTCAAATATAGAAGCACAGTGAGCGATCGCGAGCTCTCTGGAGAAAGTGAAACTGATCGCACTTTTAAACTGCCTCATAAAATAACAACAGGACACGGCAGATTTTGTTCTTCTTGGCTTTGCTTGTTCATCAAGATGACGACAAGGTTTGTTTGAGCTCAGGTCGACCATGGCTTGTTATTATATGTTAATATTATTACGGTGTAATGTCTTAGCTGTGTATTTAAAAATAGCACTTCCTTTCTTTTCATTCTTCTGGCTTGTGTACGCGCTAATGGCGCTTTTCTGTAAACCAGTAGCGCTCACCTGCAGTCTAGCTCCGCCTTTTGGTACCCTTTTGTCGTGCTAGGTACCCTTTGGAAAGGGCACCAAAAAGTGATACAGTACGGTTCGATTTTAGGTTCCTTTTGACAGTGAAAACGGCCATAAAAGTGTACCGACCCGTACCGTACCATTCAGTGGAAACGGGCCATATGTGTGGCAAAAAAAAAACTAGAAAGTTCAGGGTGTGCAATTATTATGGGCAAAACAAACAACGCTTGTTTGTTGTGCTTATGACTCTAATGGCAAATATGTCATACTAACCCTAGTAAATGCACACTGATGCCTTTTTTTGCTGTTTTTGTGGCACACAAAAAAATTCTTTCAGCTTTGTATAATTTCAGTTGAACCACTCAAGTCTCATGGAACGTTTTGACAATGTTTTCCTTTTGTGGACTTTGAATGTCTCTGGACAATTGCGGTCTGTGGAGGATCAGAGAGCGCTCGGATTTCATTTAAGATATCTTGATTTGTGTTTAAAAGAAGACTGAAGGTCTCAAGATATTGAAATGACATGAGGGGGAGTAGTTAATAACAACATTTTCATTTTTGGGTGAACTAACCCATCATGATGCATTTTGATCAAGCTGAACATTAGTGTACGCCACTAAATATGAGTGTAATAAGGCCTAAAAGGTTTTGAGCTTGTCCACTTTTGCTTACTTTCAGAGGTAGTGCAAAATGCATTTGATATTGCTTTCACCGTCTATATGCTCATGAAATTGCATGATAATACCAGATGCAAGAAGAGTCAAAATGTCATACCTTTCCAGTGCACTATAGGCCCCTGTTGCAGATCCAGGATTAATATAAAATTTATTCTCATTCTCGAAAGCCTCGAATTTGTGTGTGTGGCCAGAAATGAGGATATCCACATCCAGCTGCCTTTGAAGCAATGCCAAGCTCGCCATGTCTCCCCATGGGATCACTTGGTGTCCGTGGATCAAACCGATTTTAAACTGCCCCACTGTCACAACCTTCTGCTCCGGGTAATTCAAGTTCTGTCATTACGAAGAATGTAGAGGATTAAAAGAGAGCATGAACAACTTTAATCAAACAAAAAATAGGAACTAAAAGTCAACCTCGTCAAAGTCTCCTCTGACGATGTGGACGTCTCCGGCGAGCGTTTTCAGGTAGTCGTAGCTCTCCTTCGTACAGAGGTTTCCTGTGCATAGGATGTGCTGAATCTTGCCAGGCACCAGCAATTTTTTGAATTTGGCAGGCAGGGTGTTGCATCGGTGGGGAATGTGCAGGTCACCTAACACGAGGACCAGCTAATGGCGAAATACATTTTGTTAGAGTTCAAACATTAGTTGTTGGACACAGGGACAAAGGACAAATGGAGCTGCAAGCAATGCATTGCTGTCTGAATAAAATCTGATTATGGAATCTGTTTGGAAGCAATAACAGAATGCAAGAATTTCAAATGAAAGGGAATTTTCATCAGACAGCAATCAAATCAAAGCTGAGCAAGAGAGCTGCTTCTAAAACTGTTAGCTCTGCTGAACTTGCTGAAATACTAAAAAAAGTCTAAATAAGAACGTTCTGCCAAATCAGATCTGTCGTACTCCGCTTTTAACACAGCTTAAAATTGAAAACAAATATGTTTGGAATAGCCTACTAACATTTTACATTTTGACGGCATTCCTGCTCATAATAGAGTATATGCAGAAGCATAAAAGGACTTTTAATTTGTCAGTAACCTTCCGGTGAACTGTATGCCGTTACAAAGCGGCACATTTAAGGTCTGTTTTCTTTAAAAATCAACAATCTAGACTGCCCAAATTATATACGCTATAAAGTGGGTCTCAGAATGTACAAGAAACACTACATTAAATTACATTTTTTCCGCACCATGTCTTTAAAGTATTTACATTTATTTTACTCCAGTATTTCCAATGGCGTTTCTGCGCTAGCCTGCTGATCCTGAAGGAAGCGTGCGAGTAAACGGCTTTTCATCTCGGTTTACACTTCAACAACTAAATGAATGCTGAAGTCTATTTAACTAATTATATTTTAATTACATTACAACATTGAAGCTGTAAAAGGAAAAAGTCACATTAACCGTTCACCGGAAGTATATCCGTATAGGAAGAAACACTAGCTCTGCATATACCCTATATTCTACTTTGGACACAGCCGTATTATTTCTGCAGGGTATATGAGACTTTTCTCTGTGTATTATGCAGTATTTTACTTCTATTTGTTCAAACCACCCAAAGTCAAGACATTTATTCACAAATTTGGACTGAAATGCAAAATGTCCATTTTTATTTCTACACTTGAAAATGACTTTTGCTTCTTGTTCAAACTGCTTATTTAAAATGAGTTGAAACAATTTATTTGTGCTTTTTTTTAGACAACTTAAATGTTTTATGTTCAATCCACTTAAATTTGTAAAAATGATTAAGTTAAGCAATTTGTGTTAGGACAACATGAAAAAATTGTATGTTGGACCCAGCATTTTTTTTTTGTGTAATATGCTAATTATAAAAATACTAACTTGTTACTGCATGAACATTCTGCAGTTTCTTTAAGGTGAAGTATGTACATTTTTTTAGAAATTAGTTTGTAACCCACACTGTAAAACCCAACAGTCAACTTTATCAAATGACATGAGTGTCGTTAACTCAAAATTTACTGAAAGTTAATTCTACTCATTTGAAAAGAGTTTTGAACTCAGTGTTGAAGGCAATAAGTTAATTAAATACCTCATTACTTTAACTTAAATGAAGTAAGTTCACAGTACTTATATAAATTAGTTTTTTTTTAAAACTCAAATGGTTTGTAGCAATCGGTTTCCTCAAATGGTTTGAGTTGTCTTAACTTATTGAGTTTTACAGTGCAGTATTGTTCATCAATTACTACAAGAATGCCATTCATGGGTTTTTCTGCCGCAAAAACTGTAAATATTAAGCACCACGCTGACCACTGAATCCATTAAGACTGGGCTGCTCAAATCCACCAATCACTTTCCAGCTTGACCAATAGGTAAATTTTGGGGTGTGGCTACTGTGGCAGGCTTAGAGAGGTGCATGGCAAAATTAAAGCCTCAAATTAAATATGGTAAAAAACAAAACAAAAAAAAGGTAAGTTTAAAGTTTGTTTGCAAATAAGCTTTTTTTCAGTAATCCTGCCACAGCGCAGAACTTAAAATACAAAAGTATAAGCAACAAGAGTTTATACTAGGGCTGCACAATATATCGTTTGTGCATCAATATCGCAATGTGTGCGCCCGCAATAGTCAAGATATGCAATGTTGAGTTGGGATTACAGATGACCAGAAACCGCTGGTCAAAACACACGAGATTTGTGAAGACACTGTAGTTGAACCGTTATAGTGTGAAAGTTTATCATCCGCATGTGTTTTTAGGTCCTGTGACTGTTTAAAGAGAGTTTAAAGCATTTTGGTAATGCATAAAGAAGTTTAATAAAGATTAATTTTATTAAATGATTTATATGGTGAAGAATATACAGTGCTATTTTACATTTGAATTTCTGTACCTGAATACTGTTGCTCTCTCCAGAAAACCATAAAGCACGGTTCATTTCACTTTAATATTTAATAGTTTATTTATGACTGTAGTTTATGTATACAATAAACTACATAAAATATATTTATATTTCACTCCCCTGCAAAATCATACCAGGTAATGACTTGGGAAATAGAGCTATTTAGGTCATCTGGTGACATTATAATCGCAATATATATCGGAGAGAAAGAAAAATATTGCAATGTAAAATTTTTCTAATATCGTGCAGCCCTAGTTTATACTATGCGATATTGAGTCTTGAGTTGACATTTGGCAATTTGAAGTAAAAACTGTATTGTTTCCCTCAATTCTGAGTGTATATCCTGAGAAATACATACCAATTTTCTATCTAACAACAATAGCAATGTTTCCCCTCAAAATTCTGAGTTTAAATCTGTGAAATCTCACAATCACAATGTTTATACATTGCAATTGTGAGTTACAAGCTCACAATTCTGAGAGAAAAAAGTTTGAACTATTATACTTTTATGTAATATTTTATTCTTTGACTGGATCACATTTCTATAAGTAGCACACAAACTACATACTTCACCTTTATTCAGCATACACAGTAACCATTACACTAGTATCCAGTTCCAAACAAAACATTTTATATCTCTACAAGTGGTATGTTTAACTCAATTACGCGAATATTGCAGTAACACCAAAAACAGGATAACATTTTCAACATGGGGGCTCATTTATAAAGGTTGAGTATGCACAAAATGGGGTATGCCACTTCCCACACAAATGGTTCTTTGTCTTTTAATAACAAACATGACAGGACAATGCCAGTAAGTAAACACCATTTAAACTTTTGTTTTTACCACTTTGAATCATCATACAAGCCATAATAATGAATAAATATATTAAAATGTATTCTAGCTTACAATCCTTTAGAGGGGTTCCTCTACGCAAAGTTTTATAAATGAGACCCCAGGTATACAACGGTATCCTGCAAATCTTATTTTTTTAAGTTTATAATTATATACGTTATGATCATGGACAAATCATTTCACCTTTATTCTTCATTGCAAATAAGTAAACATAAACCCAAAGCAGTCTAAAGAGAAAGCAAGTCTCAGAGTGAGAGGAATCCTTTTAGATCCAGCAGCCCAGAGGAAAAAGCAGCTCTACTCTATAAATCAGAAAAGCACGAGAGGCACTTACTCTGTGACCAGCCTGAATACGGTGCAGAGGTCAGGATGGGGGAACAGTGGGTGAGGAAGGGTGTGAGGGAGGGGATGCATGATCACAACAAAAAACAACAACATTCAAAAGATGAAAGATGGTGTGAGACAGGAGGGAAAATGAAACAAAGTGGATAAATAATATCAACAGGAAAACTCAACGTAAATTAGGTTACATGTTAGCTTATTGTGGTTGAATGGATGGCACTTGGAGTTAGTGTGAAGCTTGGGGTAAAAGCTGCTGAGGCATCCCATAAGAACATAGTATCACTTTATAATCCTTTCATTGATAACTAAGCGATAATAATATCTATATAACGTTATAGTATATACGTTGGAACTATATTTATGTTTCTCTTAACATAAAAATAACATGTAGTAAACTGATTACAAAGTAAATAAAAAGTAAATGCTTACCAGATAATCTTGTTTTCTATTTTGCTACACTGACTTTACTTTCATAAACTTGCATTCTTATCATCTATAATACGCTGAAATAACAGTTTTATGTTAGCCACTGTAAGCTAGCATTCTGATACTGGACTCTGCGTTCGCTATTAACACATTATAAGTAGCACAACACCAAAATGCATTTTTAATTCATCTAGCAAGTCATACACTTTTATTGTCATTGATTTCAATCGGTGAAAAGACAAATAACTTGCTACATCCTGGTTCGACAGTGTTGTGAACGGGTTGAATCACTGAGGCAGCGCTAGCTCGCCGCTGTCATGTGACTCCCTGCCTTAAAATGCCAGCTTTTTGGGAAAGCGGCGCAAATATCTAGTCGACGTGCGGTTTTAAAATGAAGCTAACATGTAGTAGTGTCAGGTGATAAAGAAACCTGTTTTGTACACGTACCATTTTTGTCCAGCTGCGTGTTTGAAACGGACCTCAGGAAGCTGATGTTGTATCGTAAGGCCAGAAACTCGATGTTGCCAGGTCCCGTGAGAAAAATAAACAAACTGATAAATTGCGCAGAATTGCTTATAAAAACGAGACTTGGCAACACATTTCAGCAAGGGGAAAACACCACAGCGCCATCTGGCGAATTTTAGAGAAGAGCGAATTACTGAGGATGCTTATGGCGTTTTTATTTGTTAAAATCCTTTCTATTCTTAATCTCCAATTCATTATGTTCATATACGTTTAGGTTCCCTTTATGCCAACAGTAGGCCTACTTCATATGTTCATTAGCACAATCTGGGCCATTTTGTTTTACGTTTTGAAACAATGTTTGTACTAAATAAACAGTAATAAGCACAAAAAACGATCAACAAATTGAAAGTGGTAATGATGTAACAATACCAGTTAGCAACAACGTGGCAACAGATGCTTGACTTTTATGATATTTAGCCTTCTCACTTTAAAATCTGCCAGTGTTTTTATGTAAATATATTTTTAACACCTTCAGACCCAAATTATGTTTTAAGTTTCTGAAAAATGTAAAAGTATGTTTTCACAGTTCTTGAGGCCAAAAATTCAATACCCTTTAAGTATATATATTTTGTCCATTTTAATGGACATAAGGTCAGAACAGTTGTTCTCCTCGAACATTATACCACCATAAAATAAAAACAAAACCCATACATAATTGCTGATACAATCTCGAAATTTATTTTCAAAATCCTAAACATTAAAATTGTAACATTTCTACTTTAATTTCGAGGTTTTGTTCCAGATTGCACCTTGTTTATCAACAAACTTTATCCTCATCTTCCTCATCACTCCACATAATGTCCACATCTGTGATATATTTTTATCTACTAGAACTTCAAGATCTGTATATTTTTATATGAAATTGTTTCAGCAATGAATTAGTACATTGATATAGTTTTTTATATATAAAAAATTTCAATCAGTATTACTGGAGATTTAATTTCAGTAACATATTTTGAACCTACTGTACATCCTAATGGACACACTTATTTGAAAAAATCCTGATCTAAAGCTTGCAATATTAAAAAAGATTTTAAACTTTTATTATTAAGTGCAATCCCTTTTTTTTTTTACATACAATCTATGAAATAATGGCAAACATATTAATAAATCTGAATAAAAACATTGTAATGGCTTACGTCTGTGTCTGGAGTGAAGTGATGCCATGCTGCTTTTCAGTGTAGTGGATTTTTTTTTTTTTCAAATTACATGTTGAGCCTTACTGCCTTTTGATTGGATGACAATCATCCACTCTCATGGACTGCAGGCTTTAAATTAGATGAAATGCTCAGAAACCCCCCAAAAGGCTGACATGTGATGTCTATTGTAATGGACACAAAGGGGTTAAACTGTAATTAATTCCTATTTTTAATATGCTGATTTGCTGATTATGAGAAATTATTCCTTTTTTAACTGGTCAGTCATTAAAAATATTTTATCAGTAGGCCATCAATGTCACTTAAAACTATTGCGGAAACCAGCAACACATTTTACTAATATACTTTAATGAACAGAAAATACAGAATAACAACATTAATTTTAACTCAAACATTGAAAAACAATTCATTCATTAATTTTCCTTCGGCTTAGTCCTTTTATTCATCAGGGGTCGCCACAGTGGAATGAACCGGCAACTTATCCAGCATATGTTTTACACAGTGGATGCCCTACCAGCTGCAACCCAGTACTGGGAAACACCCATACACTCTCACATTCACTACGGCCAACATGCAAACACAGAAATGGCAACTGACCCAGCCGGACTCGAACCAGCAGCCTTCTTGATGTGAGGTGACAGTGCTAACCACTGAGCCACCATGTCACCCCTAAATTACTGTATCAAGGATGTAGCAAGAGGGGTGGGGGGGGATGGGGGGGGGGGGGGGGTTATGTCCCCCTCACTTTTAGAGACAGACCATTTAGAAACAGGTGATTAAGATTGTAAACTTTTGGATTTCATACAGCTGTCCCTCCCACTTTTAAAATGTCCACTTTGCCCCTGGTCAGTATAATACTTTTGAACAGTAATATATCATGGTATATGGTATCATACCACAGAATACTACTACTACTAATACTAATAATGGCACAAGCTTAATTATAATCAAAATGTTTCCCTGCAATTCAAAAGAAGGTTGCAATTTTTGCATGTTCTCCCTGTGTTCCTGTGGGTTTCCTCTGGGTGCTCTGGTTTCCCCCACAGTCTAAAGACATGTTCTATAGGTTAATTGAATAAGCTAAATTGGCCGTGTATGTGTGTGAAAGAGTGTGTATGGGTGTTTCCCAGTGTTGGGTTGCGGCTGGAAGGGCATGCGCTGTGTAAAACATATGCTGGATAAGTTGGCGGTTCATTGTGCTGTGGCGACCCCTGATTAATAAAAGGAAAATGAATGAATGAATTTGGTTATGAAAAAAAAGGCAAATGGAACCAAACTGGAAACATATGGGAACAAGGGAATGATCTGTTTTGGCTTTTTTCGAAAAAAACATAATAAAATCTTTATGTTCTAAAATGTAAAAACAATATATATGGTGTTAAATATTTGGTTAAAGTGTGTGCTTTGGTGTTTTGTCCCTAGATGTCAGTGTAACATAAGCCAGTCTAGCTTCACTGAGAATACATCTTCACTGCCTTTGAGTTGTTGGATTTTGAGTCAAAGCCATTTGACTAATAGGCTATGTAATGCTCCATTTGTAATCAAGTTGTATATTTATATCGCGCTACATTAGACACAGAACTGTAAATTTACTTTATTAATGATAGCATGTCTTCTTAATGTGTCACTTTTATTTATCCACACAATACGTTATGCCAGATATAAGTTACATGGTATCTAAAGTGTAATCATCTGAACAAGAGTCTCATATAACAATGAAAAACTTTTACGAGGCATTAATTTAACTCACACACAAACTCCCTGTCCTGAAGCAGTCGATACCCTTCTCAGTTTAGTGGGCACGAAATAACTCTGAATGTCTTTTCCTGATTAAAGAAAAGGGAGATGATCCAGAACATGAAGTCTTTTGGCAAGAGATCCGACCTCAGCCTTGTGCTATTGATTGTCTGGTGATTTATCCTTATGAACATGCAATATCTTAGATTTATATGACATCTAAAACAGTCAAAATGTAATCAACTCACTGATGGGTTCATAATGTCTGAATAGAACTCCACCTTTAACTAACAAAGTGATGCTACCGAATTATTCAAAAGACCTAAAGTAAGCCTGACTTCATCAAAACCCTCAACACGTGAGCAAAGGAACTCAAAACTTCTCTAAGGGCATTATTGCATCTATTGCTTGCCAAGCCCCTTTAGCCTTAATTCCCCTATGAGCTGAAGAAAGAGATTCATTCAGCCTCAAAACACTGACTCATCAACTGAAGTTTAGGCCTGTGCTAAGGAAATACAGACCCCTTGAGACCCCAAAACTTTTGGACTAAGCCCGTAGGCCACAGGTGTAAAAGATCAGGCTGGCATTAATACAATAATTGACTATGAATTAACTGTTGTTTACTAAAATAAATAATAATTTGTAAAAAATATTAAATAAAAAAGGACATTTTAATTATATATATATATATATATTTATACAGCGGTTCTGTCTGGATCTTGAATCTAATTGGCTGATAGCCGTGTGAGCCTCTTCACGCTTGTTACTCCGCCCACATGGAGTGACAGCAGATCAAGACTCACTACAGTTTGACAATTACTGCAGCTGTTGGACAACATAATGTACTTTTGAGGCTTTTTTAGAGGAGAATGTAGTTGTTTAGATTGAAACGATGCAGTTTATTTATAAGGATAGTGCTTATTTTAAATATTTATAATTTCTGAGATTCAGCACGTCGGCGGCCATTAGCCTGTCTGAGCAGAGCAAAGACGGTTGACTTTCCACCATAAGATGGCGACAGAGACCGCATAATAAGTGCTTAGGGAAGGACAACTCAGCGAAAATTACAAACTACAACTGATCAAATCATTATAAAACAGGTAAGCAACACTCTTAAGTCGATCTCTCTCTTTTGTATGTTGTAGTGTTGTATTTATACCATAGTAATCTGCTAGTGTTTGTTTTGCTTTGGATTTTTCGGGGTAATTAGCCTATTATGATCATGCTACTATAAATATAAATTATTTAGTACTTATTTAACCCTGTAAGTTTAATGATTTAAAACCTCTCTGTGTCACCCTGAACGTTTTAATCTTCCTGACACACAATAAACATTACAAAACCCACCAAACACTGCTGTTGATTGACATGTGACCCCTATTTGCCTCAGAATACATATTTATGAATATTTACTTTTACAAATCACTGTCAACCTCCTCCTGTCTTATTTTGCAGGAAAAAACTAGACACTTTCATAAATGTAAAACATTTCTGTCTTTCAAACCTGTTTGTCAAACACAAAAACACTTTTTGTACTATTTATGCATACACTGCATTTGCATTAAATAGAAATGTAATGTGTTTTAAAAGAACCCATAACGTGTTTGTATACTGTTTGATTGCATACTAAACCATTATCTGGGTTGGTTATTTAAAGATTCTAAAGTTTTAAGTGACTCACTATACTTATGCATATATTACCTTTCATGTAGTTTGTATAGCAGCTTGTGAATTTAAACAATAAAATATATATTTTTAATGATCAAAATGCTCAACAAATAAAGATACTGTGTCTCTAGTAACCAAAATTGAAATAAAACTAGATTAGATTTTTTTTTTTAAATGAGACTTTTATTATTATATTCTATACACACATCACCTGATGGTTCAATATGGGTGTCTTCCATGTGCTCAAGTAGATATGCTTAGGTAGACAATGAAGATGCCAGAGACCAAACCATTTTGTACCACTTCCATTTTTGTTTTACTTCATCTAGCACTTTCATCTACTGTTATGACTGATATGATTTGATGTCGAAGAATATTAGAACCAGTAAACCCTTTAAGATTTAAAGAAATTTGAGTAATTTGATGTGAACCTGCCACCAGCTTACCTGCCTGCCTGCATTATTCACATCACATTGGACACAGGTATGACTCATCATAACCAACACAGTGTTTGTTAAAAGAAGTGTGTTATAACTAGACAGAATTTTAATGATGCTTTGACCACTATACATGATCTTAAAATAATCGATTATGAACTGTCAAAAAGACCTATTAATTTGGTTTTACTACTTTTAGCTACAGTATGTAGATCAATAAGAAACCCGGCAAAACAACTGCCTTACACTGTAGCTGGTTCATGATTATTGTCAAGAAAAAATAACATTTATTCTAGCTAATTATCTAAAATCTTGTATTTTCTTTCACAAAAACTAGTTTTTATAACTTTAGCTGTGAAATTATTCTTTTACATCTCATTTACAAGTGTAAAAGAAAAAGTATTGTGATAAAGAGAGACCCATAGTGCAGTTTTTGTTATAGTTATTATATCTTATTCTTAGTGTGAAACAGTGTTGAAAGTAGTCCATGTGACTTTTTAAGTAGATGGTTTACATTTATGTAACGGCGGCCGTATTGGTGATACTTGATAAAAGATTCATTCATTCATTTTCTTTTTGGCTTAGTCCCTTTATTAATCCGGGGTCGCCACAGCGGAATGAACCGCCAACTTATCTAGCACATGTTTTACGCAGTGGATGCCCTTCCAGCCACAACATATCTCTGGGAAACATCTATACACACTCATTCCCACTCATACACTACGGACAATTTTAGCCTACCCAATTCACCTGTACCACATGTCTTTTGACTGTGGGGGAATCCGGAGCACCCGTAGGAAACCCACGCGAACGCAGGGAGAACATGCAAACTCCACACAGAAACGGCAACTGACCCAGCCGAGGCTCGAACCAGTGACCTTCTTGCTGTGAGGCGACAGCACTACCTACTGCGCCACTGCATCGCCGATAAAAGATACATATGAGAGAAATTAGGATATTAGCCTGACATTTCACTTACTTCACTGGAAATTATAAGACATGTTGTCAAGATTCATGCCTTGGAAATCCTGGTTCATTTTGGCTAACCACAAATACTCTCTCACTTCTGCTTGACTTGCTAGCCTATAACATTTGGCAGTCCATAGTACTCCAAAAGTTTTTTGTCAGTCCAACTGATTAGTACAGCAAAAAATGAGTCAATAATTGATTGTTTTCAGCAATTTATGCAAGTTTTGTTCGGTTCAGTGGCATTGTTTACATTCTGTGCCTGGAAAATGGCAGACTGATGACGCGCTCCACATGTTTCACACAATAACTTTGTGACCAATTGACCACATGATTCAATAAAAATGCTCCAATTAAGTCTGCTACTGCTGGACCAGTTTCATTTATTAATTATGTTGAATCAGATCCTGACCAAATCATTTATATAAACTGAATCATTTAAATCATTCAGGTTTGTTATGACATAATGATGACAAAATGTTCATTTTTGGATAACCACTCCTTTACTACCATTATAAGGAAGTGATACATTCAGTATATTTTTCAACTTATTCTTTTTAGTTGTTATGTTTAACCCTTATGTTATGTTGGGGATGTTTTCATCCGTTATTGGGTGCTTTTGAGTCTTAATGTGGCCACAACCTTCTCTGTGTTTCAGCAAATGGAATGATTTTTGCTGACAAATCTTATTTTGACAGACATTTTAAGAAAATGCTTTGAGAATTTACAGAAACTCAACAATACACTCTGGGCAAAATGTACTACCCATTTGTTATGTTGATGGCTGTTTTTGCCCCATTGACTTTTTATTATAACCACTTTTTTAAATTGCAAATCCTTGACACCATATAATAATGCATTCTTGATTGTTGGTGGTTTTATAATGTTTACTCTTCATCATCATTTGGCACTATTAACCCATTAGATACACCTTAGTTTCTGGCTTTTATATGTGGTTGTATGTTGCATGTGCTGGTTCAGATATGACTTTTATTGGTCAGTTTATGAGCAGATATCATTCTTTGCTACTGAAATGCAGGTCAATTTACTCAGTTACAAGCCATGATTTAAAAGTAGAGAGAGTACAATACTTAGCTTAATTTATACCTAAGTAAATGTACAGATTGAAAAACACTCAAAAAATGACAAATTACTGGAAAAAGCTAGGGGAGAATGGGGACGAAAGTACCATTTTTCATAAAAATCTAATTTTAAAAGATAATGTTTTAGATAGAAATATATTTTTGCTGTGATTACTAACTCATAAGTGTGGTCTATCAATATTGCGTGATATTTAGAAAAAAATGTTGAACAATTTCAAAATAATTTCACTTAAAACCAAGTTGCACATTGTTACTTTTGACCCCGTCAGTAGGGACATATCGGTGGGTCAAAAGTGACAACAATATTTGCTAGATTTACTGGCTCAGTCTTGTTTATTTTAAATATATCTGACAATGACCTTGTTAATGTTACTGCAAACATATTTTGTCCTTTATTTTTGCAAAAAGTATTAAACTGCATTTTCATTTTAAATTTCAGTTCCATCAAATGTTTCAAAAGCAATCAAACAATGTAAATATGTTAACATTTCAACATTTTTTGAATATTTATTATTATTATTAATGGCAATATGCATTATTTTATAAAATATATTTATCAAAACACTGAAAACTGTAAAATGTGGAAGTGAAAAATAAGGTTTGGCTATTAGCAACATAAATAACACTGAGTACGTTTACATGGACACCAGTAATCCGATTTTAATATGAAAGACGTGGAGTATGCTGATTTTAGTCACATTATTAAAGTGCAGTACAGACATGTCAATGCAATCAAAGTATTATCGTTATGTAGAATTTTCGCCAAATTTTGCGACAGGATAGTCTATACACATGGCTGTTTGACACTATTCTCTGCACCTACAGAGTCAGTGAAGGAACACAAACTCCTGCATCACCAAATGCAGAGGTTTTTTTTCCATATGGCGTGCGGTATCAAGCTCCATTAAAACAACACTCTTCCAGCAGTTCATACTCGCATTCAATATCTCGTTTGTCAGGGGCATGCATGAAATGTTCCTGAATGTAAGTAACAGCAGTTTGCCACTTTCAACGTCGACAAATTAAAAATGAAACACCCGAAATTACACAGCGTGATGACACAATGATGTTAAGCGAATTATATGCTATAACATGTAAAGCGGGATCATGAAAGGAACATTCAAAAAGTAATATGCATAAATGCCTTAATCATATTATTGTCTTATTCAGATTAAAGCAAATAATTCGATTACTGATGTCCATGTTAACATAATCAGCGTTACTTTCATCCCTACAGGAACTCTTGCCATTCAAACCTGATTTACTGTAAAACAAGAGATTGCGAACTCAAGGATATGTTATTGCACTTAATAACCTGTAGATTAATCATTGGTGTGACACATGAAAAGAGAAACACAACTATTACGAAAAAAGAAACAGAAGTAAATATCTACAAGTCAACACAAGTAAATGTTACTTTCCACCTCAGCGTTTTGATTCATAATATATTATGTTCATAAATCTGATGCAGAGTAGTGTTTTTTTTACAGGAAAAAATTTAAAAGTATATCAATAAAGGTTAAAACATACTTTACCATCAAGAAAGTAGTTTAATTTAGTGGATATTTTCATCTTGAACATAACCAAATGGTAAATTTAAACAACACACAAGGGTTAAAATTTCAAATGAACCCCCATTTATGATACATGTAGGTATATTCACTAATTTACAGGTCACTGGTTACTATTGATTAGCAGTTATTTTGATAATGTCTGCCTTATTGACAGACTGCATCCATGCCGTCTCAGTAGGCATATACCCTTTCAGAATGCCATTGTTGGGGGTCTGGGATGCTGGGTGTTTGATTGACATTAGATCTGTTTGGGAATCCGCATTGCTGAAAGGCCATGTCGTTTAGGAATTCCAAATGTCAAGCGCCTCTCTGAAGTTTGAGCAGTGGGTGGGGACCAGAAAAGCAGTTTCTCATCGACAATTTATGTCACCACCGACATTTAGTTCAAATCTCTTCTTTTTTTTCTCCCACAGCTGTTTGTGGTGAAGGAATAGGAACAATTCTGACAAATGGCGGTTTTGCTGGATTTATAATACGGATTGAACAGTAGATTGATATATTTTTAAATTTGTGGTTTCAGTTTTATTCGCTGTCGTCAGAGCGAAGCACCCACAAGAAGTTTCCAGATTGCTTAAATGAACGACATAAAACCGTTTGTCAAGCACGGGATCTTCTGAAATGCTGTGTGTGCATGAGAGGCAGTGATATTTTCTAATGTGATCAGAATGTTCTTGGATTTCACTTCTAAAACACATCGTTGTGTGTGCAGTTGCAAGAAGAGTTCCTTTGAGATGATGTTCATGTGCTTTTTGACTCATAAATACAATCTGTGCGACACTTTAGTGCACAATTAGTACACCTTGTAACATTTTACAACAGTAATATTACTTTAATAGGAATTAATGATGAGTTAAGGTATGCACTGATCAAGAATTAATAATAACTTTTACGTGAGCTATATAAATTTGTGTGTTGTTGTCAGGTAATGTATTAAAGCAGGGGTGTCCAAACACGGTCCTGGAGTGCTGGTGTCCTGCAGATTTTAGTTCCAACTTGCCTCAACACACCTACAAGGATGTTTCTAGAAAGCCTAGGCTGTTTCTCAATTCCAAGAACGCAGAGAACGGACTCGCGTACTTGTGGAGACCGGTCTTGCTAAGTTACTTTTGAAAAACGAACTCTGAAGACAACAAGAACAGAGAAGTCATCCTGTGAGAAATGAGATGCTGCTTTCTTCCTGATGGACACATGACCCTCACGTATTTTTAACAGAAAATTATTTAAATATTACAGCATTCATACTAGGGATGTCCAGATCTGATCTCGTGGTCGGAAATCGGGCCCGATCACGCGGTTTCAGAATCGATCGGAATCGGATATTACCTCCCGATCAGGACTCAAATACACACACACACACACACACACACACACACACACACACACACACACACACACACACACACACACACACACACACACACACACACACACACACACACACACACACACACATATATATATATATTTATTTTTTATTTTTGTTATTTTATAACACATTAATAGTTATGCGGTGGCACAGAGTTAGACCTCTTTCTTGACTTAAAAACAGCAACGTGTGTGACATGACATCACTTTGTTGCAGAGACGATATTGGTTAAATGCCGGCAAAGTATAGCACGAAAGCAGCTTGAAGTGGAAAGCGCGTGTATGTCTGCAGTCTGGGGGTATTATAAAGTTGATGACGACAACATTGCCATAGCAAACTGTGAGATATGTAAACTTGGGATTGCCTGTCGGGTTTTAGTTGAGTTAATAATTTGAAGTTGAGGTGCTATTTGTATTTATATTAGATTTTTTTATATTTACTGTTGCACTAAAGTCAAAAAGTAAAGAATTTATGTTATTTATTACTTGATTGTTCAAGCTACCTCACAGAAGTGCTGTGTTTGAGTTGTTATATGTTAAAATAAGGTGAATTAAATAATAAAAAAGGAACATCCTGGATCTGTTTTTTCGCTCTTCTTTATTCTTTTTTATGTATTATAGAAGTATCAGATCGCGTTTTGGTATCGGTAGATACTCAAAATCAAATAACTCGGACTCGAGAGGCAAAAAAACCTGATCGGGACATCCCTAATTCATACAACAACTTATTGTTTTACCCATTTTCTATATATATATACTATGCATAACGACATTATAAATATACGTTGCACAATCCAAATAAAACTAATTTTAATACGAATTTCAGCAAAGAAACTCTCTTAATGTGTTTATGCCTTTATAAAGATTTTCATGGTAATGTTTACTTTCATCGTTTTATTTAGAGAAACTCCTGAGATAAATAAGTTATATCTCAGAATTTTAATAATAAATCTATATAAAATGCTGCGCTTCCCACCTCCTTTATTCAGTCGCAATGACTTCTGGGACTTCTAGAGCGAGTTTGGTGCTCAAGTCTGCATCAGTGCATCCTCGATATGAAGAACACATCGGGGAACTTTCACGTGTCCTTTATTTTTGCGGTTTGGAGTAGTGAAACTGAACTTTAGCAGTTGATGATGAAGTTACACGAGAACACAAGATCGCTGAAGAATGCATATTGAGAAACAGCCTATAGTTTGCAGAACACCGGCCCTTCAGGATCGTGTTAGGACACTCCTGTGTTAAAGGAATAGCTCACCCAAAACTGAAAATTACCTCATTATTTGTTCTCCCTTATGTGGTTTTAAACCTTTCAAATTCTTCTTTTGAACACAAAAGAAAATATTTTGCAGATTTTGTAGGTAGTTGCTGGCGACCATAAACTTTCATAGTAGAAAAAAAATACTGTAAGTCAAAGGGTCCCAGCAACCAGCATTTTTAAAATATCTTTTTTTGTGTTCAACATAAGAAAAAAATTCCAATTAACAAATGAAGGGTGAGTTAATGATGAAAGAATTTTCTTCTTTTGGATGAACTGTCCCTTTATCACTTTTTCACACATGAATTCATGTGAACTCATCATTTAGTTCATATCAAAAGATTCTTTAATTTAGATATTGCATGATTATTTGTTAGTGTAAAGTGTTACCCTCATACCTCATTGTTTTTACAATCAGTTACAAACTCACATAGTGTAAAGCTGTTAAAGGGGCTCCCAATCTTTTTTTGCACTAATCAATCAATTTTTTATGCTCCGTAATAGGGAAACAAAGACCAGCTGTTATAAAGTTAGCCAAGAACAGGAGTAATATCTTAGCTTTTGTGCTTGTCCAATAGTTGACACAAAGTGCCAGACTAATATTGGTTGGCTTTTGTTTAAAGGGGTGGTGCAGAGTGGATTTTTAAGGCGTGTTTGTGTTTATAAGATGCAAAGCAATGTGTGCTCATGCTTCATTTGTAAAAAATCACGTTATTTTTTGATATATCTTATTTTGATTATATACAGCTACTCAGCGAACATAAAGGACTGTCATATTTCCTAGTTCCTCCGAAAGGCCCGCCCTCAAGAGGCTCTGATTGGTCAGCTAACATAATGGGCTGTGATTCGCGGATCGGCTTCACAACACCAGGAAAAGTGGCACGCCTCTAATAGCATGCGCTGTGCCTCTGCTGTGTAAATACTGTCAATCAGTTTAGCTGTTAGTTGTATCAGTTTGAGCCTGAATCAGACAGAAAATGAAAAGAACTCAGCTGAACCTCATGCCTGCTCTCTAAAATAAAATCTGACTAGTGTCTTTCATTTATATTCAGAATAGACATGTCCAAGTACTATGAAACGTTTACATATCTTTTGCAAGTTTGTTATTTGAGATGTAGATATAGAGAGACACTGCAGCACTGGTGAAGACTGTGGGTGTTTACAGGGGTTTGAGAGATAAATATGAATTTGTAGCTGAATTGTTTACAGTGCCAAGCAGCATTTCCCGTTGTTTACATCCTTGTTTACGTCCTTGCTACAACATACTGTTAACGCTAGAAACTATGCATGTAATAGATCAATTTTAACAAATAAAAATGCTTACAGATTGTGGCTCACAATCCACAGTTTTGTCTATTACGGTTGGACCTGCTTCTTCTTTAAGGAGTTTTTAGCCGAATCCAGCACTGAACTGGGAGAGATTCTGGAAGCTGTCCTTTGTCAAATGCTAGAGTTATATATTTTTTATAATTCTCTGGAACATAATTAAAATTAAACTGTAAACACTTTTCTCTTTGTGTCGTGTCCTTTGGAAGCTCAAATACAAAAACAGAAGAAGCTCGGTTGAACTAGCAACGTTTGGACGGCATTTTAGCTTTCTCTGCTATAACATTACAGCACCTCTGGCCACGCCCCTTTGCTGCGCGTGGTAAATGCAGGAAACCTGAAATGTTTGTGATCTCACTAGCCCTGATATATTTTTTTGTAGTCCTCAAACTTCATTCGCAGTAGGCTTTGCTAAGCTAGCTCTGTAAAAGCCAATGTCTTTCTTTGCATTGAACTTTGAGCGTATTACATTCAGAGATGTTGTTTATGTTCACACAGCTACATTACACATGAACTAAAGTTTAAAATATCATATCATAGCCTTGATATAAATATCAAATCATAGACCACATCTTTTAATTAAGTTTAAGCAGAGAGCCTTTATAGATAAGTACTTTTAACAGAATAGTACTTTGTACTTTGACATAAGTAAAAGAAGTGCTGTTTCATTTTAACCAAGTTTCTACTGTCAGTCATTTTCCATTTCTGAAGGTACAACAAGCAATTTTGGTAACACTTTATTTTGATGGTCCATTTGAGAATTAGTAGACTCTCAGCTTAATATCTGTTGATACTGACATTTAACAATCCTTCAACAGACATTTAACTTATAAGAAACTTTGCAAGTACACGTCAACTTACACCAACCCTAACCCTAACCCCAACCTAACAACCTACTTATAATCTACTGAGAATTAGTTGCAATGTATCTTAAATTCAACTAACGGAACATCAAAATAAAGTGTGACCGCAATTTTATATCCATTTTTTTTCATGATACTGACTCTTGTCTGATGTACATGACGTGGATGAGTAATATAATCAACAGTTGTCGTAGGAATCTCAGTTGAACTCAAGAAAGATAATAGTCAAAGAGGTTTCATGTGTTTTGATATACCGACTACAATAGATAAAAAACAGCAAGGACTTATGATTGTTTGTCATTTATTAAATTCTCACCCTGTGAGGTGAAAATATGCGTGGTAAATAACTTGCATTTTAAATCGTGCTTTGACAAATCCTGAATAAACCTCAGGAATTTTGTCCATTTGCAGATGGAGCCTATAGCCATTCAGAAATCCAAAGAGGACAAGAAAATTGGTTTAATGGTTTCAAAAAGCCTCGGTTAGCTTGCCTCAAGTCTCATCCCAAATTCCCATACTCAATTCCACAAACATTCCTCATAACGTCTGCATTCATTTTCTCCAAAGCTACGAAGCGACTCCGTCGAGTGCTCATTGATTTAAGATTCACGGTCTGGTTTATCTCCGTCCATCTCGTTCCAATAAACACATCTCTTATTTTCATTCTCTATTTTCCCCTTCACTGAGCTAAACAGGCACTGCAATCTTTCCTTTCCATTTGGAAGATTTACATGAGAGCCAGTTGCGATCGATGCATAGAAGATTTTAATTTGCATTCTTTTACGTGATATACCTGAGAATGTACAGCTTAACTTTTACTTGTGTTAGAAATTAGGTACACTTTAAACCAGTGAGGTCAAAACTTGCACGAATGCTTAAATTGACTCCATATTTGATATAATTTAGGGATATGGAAGAGGAAAATGGAACTATCCCTTTAAGGTTTCAAAACAAATTTAATTAAGACATTATATATTTCACTTAGTTCACCCAATAAGTTGAAAACTCGACTCGTTTGGAAGTGCATAAGCAGAGATTTTTGCCCTGTAATAACAGTAAGTCTATTTAAAGTTTGTTTGTTTGCAGTGTGATCATCCTATTTCAAGCAAGTATGAATTGTGTCTGCAGTTTTAAACTAAATTACAGCTCATACTGTTCTTGTTTATTGCTATGAATTCTTGCAGTGGTTTGAGACAATTCACTTTAGCCTGCCCACTCAATTCTTACTTGAGAATGAAGAAAACAGAGGTTTGGTATATGCCTATTTTGTGGACAGACGCATCTCTATTCATTCCAAAATGTGACTGCAAACTTTGTACAAATTATTTTGTATACATTCATACACATGTTAGGGTAACACTTTACAATAACAGTACATGAATAATGATGTGTTAATATGTAAATTAAACATTACTTTATTATGAACTAATGATGAATTAACGCATGCACTAATCATGAACTAACTTTAACTACAACATGAGTCAGATGAGTTCATTTGTGAGTAACGGCTACCTAATTACTTGTAAGTACATGCTTGTTTGTTAATCAACGTATAAATTACAACATTAGTTTACGCTTAATTTGACCATCATGAACTCATATGTTAATGTATAATTATATCATGACTTTACTTGAAGGTAGGACTGGGCGATTTTTTTCGATTAATTCAAATTTACAGGCAACCCAGTGGCGCAGTAGGTACTGCTGTTGCCTCACAGCAAGAACGTCGCTGGGTCGCAGGTTCGAACCTCGGCTGGGCTGGGTCAGTTGGCGTTTCTGTGTGGAGTTTGCATGTTCTCCCTGGGTTCGCGTGGGTTTCCTCCGGGTGCTCCGGTTTCCCCCACAGTCCAAAGACATGCGGTACAGGTGAATTGGGTAAAGCTAAATTGTCCATAGAGTATGAGTGTGAATGTGTGTGTGGAAGTTCCCAGAGATGGGTTGCGGCTGGAAGGGCATCCGCTGCGTAAAATCGTGCTGGATAAGTTGGCGGTTCATTCCGCTGTGGCGACCCCGCAAGGGACAAAGCCGACAAGAAAATGAATGAATGAATTCAAATTTACGTTTTAAGACAATTAAATTTTTTATAAAAGCGAAGTATCGCGATTTTTTAAAATAAAAATATTAAAGCAGCTTTTCCACTATCGTGCCAAACCGTTCTAAACTGTTAGACAACCGTGCTGAATTGTGCTGACAGATTTTGTGTGTTGACGTCGCGGGCTCGCGGCTCTGTTGATGAGCTACCACAGCTGGCTCAGCGCAAGCGCGCTAGCCCATTGTCGCGAGGTGCGCGCGCAGTCAGCGGAGGTGCGCGATGCGGCGCCAGTTGAAAGTATAAATCCAGCTTTACACTCAGGGCCGGCGCGTCCATAGAGGCGACATAGGTAGCTGCCTTGGGCGGCAGAATAGGGAGCGAGAACCCCCCGGTCCTCACTTTCATCCGCGACACCCACCCCCTCCCGGTCCACACTTTCATCCGCAAACCGGTAAGTTTCTATTTCACTTTTGGGTTAAGGGCGTTCGCCTAGAGCACCAGTTCAGCTTGCTCTGGCCCTGATTACTCTATATACATTACACAAAATAATAAAATAGGCTAAAAGTTTTATTCGTGGCTAGAGATTAATTAATTTGATTGACTTATAGGCAATGAGACCTTTACTTCGCCAGACTGAGTGTGAGTTTATTGCATGCTGTGCTGTATTCGGTAGCACAGATCGCTCTGATCTGGGTGAGAACTTTACCAGCGACTACATGCACTGCTGAAAGCCTTTTTTTCCTGCTGCGCATCGAATCAACAACAACATATATCCATGGAACATGAACTTACAGACTCTTTGAACAACGAGGAAATAATTGCACCTAATTCAAAGCCCAGATGTCTGGTTTTGTATTTTATACCTGTGCACCACCTGAAGGACGGTTGCGGCGTGTTATGAATGTCGGCTGTCACCGCAGAAAGTCAAATATTTCTTGATTATTTGCTTGAAAGCTTTATGGAGTGGCACAGTAGCTGTCCAAGGTACTGTTGCCATGAATTAAATCATAAACCATATATGCACCAATAAACAAGTAAAATGAATGAATAAATAAAATAAATATGGATTCTTAAATGTCGGTATTGTTTTTACCCAATAAAAATATCAATACGTTTTGACAAATGTTTTATAAAAATAAATTGAGCAATTTTCAACATTTCAGGCTGTTATATGATTCTGTTAAATAAAAGATAGACATTTAAATATAGATAGATATGTAACAGGTTTCTGTGGGTTTTTTTGTTGTTCACGGTGATCTTTAATATATACTGGGTGGTGTAGCTACGCTCAAATATTTTCTAAAACGTCAAGCAGGAATTTGTCTATAGGAATGTAATAGGCTACACCTTGTTGACCAATTTATGTATGTATGTCCATTAAAAATACATGTTCCTTAACCAGATGGTTTTTCAAGTTTCTTCTAAAGAGATTGTTACTTCAGCCATGTTGTTGTAATGTTTTAAGTTGACTATAGTTACACAGTAAAAAAAAAAAAAAAAATCGAAATCGAAATGGTGAATCGGTCAAACTTTATGAAAAAATCTAGATTTTTTTTTTGCCATATCGCCCAGCCCTACTTGAAGGGGCACATCATCATTAGCCCATTCTTAACTACTCATGAACACTTTATGCACGTCCTTCTAGTGCGTTTACACTGAATAACAATAGAAAAGTGTTCTGTCAACATCATCATGAACAGCGTAAACACAGGAGTTCCTTAGTAGTTCAGGATAAGTTAATGGTGATGTGCCCCTCCAAGTAAAATCATGACATAATTATTCATTAACAGCTCATGAGTTCATGTTGGTTTCATTTAGCTTAAACTCAAATGTAAATAATACATTAATTAACAACATGTACTAAAAAGTAATTAAGGTAACCTCTTGTGACTTATGTTGTAGTTGAAGTTAGCTCATGATTAGCGCACACCTTAACTCAATAATTCATAATAAAGTAATGTTTAGTTTACATATTAATACATCATTATTCATGTACTGGTATTATAAAGTGTTACCCATATATACATTGATCTGCCGCTTAATGGCAAAGTAAAGTTTGATTTTGCCTTTGCTGGATCTAATGCTATTATATGCTGAGCAACTAAATTAACAGAGATCAATGCTGTCAAATGGTCTTATATATTTACTAAATAGGTTTTGTGCATGATGATTCTTAATTACTATCGATCAGAATCTTAATACCTTACCAAAATGCAGTTTATTTTAAAGAGTACAACATAAATGAGCACAATATTTAATATGCATATTAGACAGCGTAAACTGCCATTTCCCAGAACAAAAACAGATGATTAATACATCAAAACATACACTTGCAAAAAACAAAACAAAACAAAAAACAAAACATTCTCAAAAGCCAAAAGCAACTTGATAATGTCAACAGACCTCTCACTGCATAATTACAGCACTCATTAATATTCACTGATAATTAAGCTGGAATATTAGTAAAACAGGTAATTTAGTGTTTTTGATGCAGAATTCATAAGGGTGAAGACTTCCATAAATCATACTGATTATTTATAGTTATTCATTATGCAGCAGATAGAAGCATTAGAGATACAGTAAATGAACCTATGACAACCATTGACTTGTAAAAATTTATTGGGCTATGATTGGGTATTTTGTTCAACCCTTGTGCACTGTTTAAATTTACTACCCTTTTGTTATGATGAAAACATCCACTGAATTAAACCGCTGTAAAAATGCATCATATATATATATATATATATATAATATATATAATATAATAATATATATATATATATATATATATATATATATATATATATATATATATATATATATATATATATATATATATATATATATATATATATATATATATATATATATACATTATTATTATATATATATATATTTTTTTTTTTGTTGTTGTTGTTGTTGCATAAATCTGTTAATCTACCAAAACTATTAAATGTTTTAAAAAAATTATGGGATTTTAACTTTCTTTTTTCTTTTTGCCAATTGCCAAGTTTACTAATAATGTCATGATGGTGAAATATAAAAAATAATTGTGGATTGGATTTTTTAAAAACCTTTTATCACAGTCTTGGAAATGTGAAAGATTGGTAACAACATTGGCTTTGATGGATTGTTAGATTTTCATTTTTTTCTCCCTAGTTTACTGTTGGTGGCTGTTTTTGCCGCATTGACTTGCATTATAACCACATTTGATGGTGCATAAATACACAGTCTTTGTTTTTGTTTACTCCATGTAGTTCTGAGAGCTGAGATGCATAATTTGAATTTCTTAGACACATTAAGGTAAGTGCATAAAAGTCACTTTCACACATTTACAGAAACACATATACACACTTTAATTTGCTGTTATACTCCATATAAAATCCAGAAACTAAGCTTTTTTTGCACAGGCCTATCTAAAGGGTTAATGGCACCAGCTGATGATCAACAGTAAAAATTTACCTCTTCCCAACAGGGAAAACCACCAACAATCAAACATGCATGATTATATGGTGTCATGGTTTTGCAATCAAAAAAATGTGGTTATAATAGAAGTCAATGGGGCAAAAACAGCCACCAACAGTTAATTGGGAGAAAAGGGAGGAAAATAAAATCAATCAAAAACAATGCATCAAAGGCAATGCTGTTTCACATGTCTAAGATTTTGATAAAATGTTAAAAAATATATAAAAAATGTCATTTTGTGTTTTTTTTCAACAAATCAGTGACATCATTTATGAATTTGGCAAATAAAGAGTTAAAATCCTCAAATTTTCTAAGAAATTTAGTAGTTTTGATCAGGACTGAGATTGATTAACTGATTTATGCAAAAAAATATAAATAAAAATAAAAATTTATCAGATGCATTTTTACAGCGGTTGGATGTTTTCATCCCGAACATAACAAAAGGGTGGTACATTTGCCCAGAGTGTATCATTGAGTTCTTTAAAACATTCAAAGCATTTTCTCAAAATATGTGTCAAAATAAGGTTTGTCACCAAAAAGCATTCTGCTAGCTGAAACACAGAAAAAGTTATGGACATATTAAGACTCAAAATCACTCCAGAGTGAATGAAAACATCCCCAACAGTACACAAGGGTTAATAAAATGAAAAGAGTAACAAGTATGTTTTTCTATTAAACAGAGGTTCTAGTCATGATAATTAGAGTGATATTCAAATTCTAATGAAGCAATTAAATCATTTGGACATCATTAATATAATGTCTAATTAGTCAGAGTCTAATCATGATGTCAAGGACACAGTCGTTCAGCAGCTGTCAGAAAGTTAAGATTTAACCTGGATTGTGCAAGCCAATTTTATGATAATGCAACTATATTGAAGCCGACTTCAATTTTAGAAGCTAAACAGAACTGGGGTAAACAACTCCATTTAAACCCACATTTATGCAGCATCTTTATCAGAAACGGCAGATAGTTTGAGTCTTTCCTTCTCTTCTCTTTCCACCACTTCTCTTTTATCTCTTTCTTCTCCTGCCACATGGCATCCCACCATCAGCTGATACACCATCACACCGAACACAGCACCAATGAATGGGGCAAAGATTGGCACAAAGGACCAGTAAGAGTATGCTCTGTTGTGGATAGAACAAAAATCAGTGTTGAAGATGAAATATGAAATATTAAATTAAATATGACTTACGAGAACACTTCCGAGCCCCATCCAGCAATTGCAGTGAAGATCCGTGGTCCCAAGTCTCTGGCTGGGTTTACAGCATAACCTGAGTTAAATCCCATAGACTGACCAATCACCAGAACCACAAAGCCCACGGTGAAGGCCTCCAGTCCTTGTGGGATGGGGTTATTGTAAGGGTCAACAATGGCAAGGATACACACGATCAGAGCTGCCGTGCCGATCATCTGTTGAGAATACGAGGTATTGAAAGCAGTGAACGTTCTGACATCATTTACTCATCCTAATATTGTTCCAAAATTGACTTTGAAAGACGATATTTGAAAGACAGTTTCAGCTGTTCATACAATCAAAGTCACTGGGGTCCATAGCCATACTTTCCTTCTGGTATTAACTTGCATTTACGTGCATCCTTTGTGACTACTTGTGTCCGGCGATGCTTAAGTATGAGCAAATCATTGTGTGGCTTTCTAATGGATGGGAAAGCAAGCAGATGAAAGGGATATGCATGGTATTTACAGTTTTGCTATATCCATGTTTCCAATGGATGAATGAATACCTTGCTTTGGAATGCTTTCTTGCAATACAATGTATATGGCAAGCCATTTTAATATTTAATGAACAAAATGTACTAGTATCTATTTTCATGTTACAGTACTTTTTAGAGAGACTTGTCTTTTCTGTGAAGAACAAGTAGTTATTATTTAATTATTATTTGTTTTTAATTAATTGCTGCCAGTAACAGATGTCAAGTACTTGCCGTTGACTTCTATGGGGTTCTGCTTTTGAGATGGCAGCTATTAAAAAGGCATAAAACCAATACAGACTTACTAGAAATATGTGCCTCAGTCTATGCTTTTTGGTGAAAGCGCATAAACGTATTTAAAATACATACTTAAACTGCAGTTTCTAGGTAAAATGAATGCTACATGGCAGTATGACAGCAATGTCTTCTTCTCATTTTCATACTAATGATATTTGAAGCAAAATTAGTGACAAAAAAAGCAAATAAATGATTTGGTGCACAGCAACAAATAAATACCACAAAAGAACTTAACTGTGCCTATATTATCTATTAATCTCCATATGTACAACTTTTCTGGGGTGGTCAGTTTGCTCGGTAGCTCATTTTGTACACTGTTTACGGCTTCTCTTGGATGTGTAAAGGAAGCTAAGCACACTAAGTAATGTATTTCAGATTCACAAAAATGTAGAAGGCACACTCTAGGCATATGTTTGCAATGAGCCTGGGCCATTGGGCCTGGGTCATTGGTGTGATGTCTCTACAAAAGTTACACTTTTGTACTTTTAGACACTAATATTCAGACTTTAAGTACTAATGTGAACCATTATGGCCCGTTTCCACTGAGTGGTACGGTACGGTTCGGTTTGGTACGCTTTTATGGCCGTTTCCACTGTCAAAAGCGCACCGAACCGAACCGTACCGTACCACTTTTTCGGCACCCTTTCGAAAGGGTACCAAAGACAAGAAAGGGTACCAAAAGGTGGAGCTACACGCGCAGCTGAACACTGATTGATTTACAGAGATACGTCATTCGCTCACGCAACAAGCCAGAATGAAAACAAAGAAGCCGCCATGTTTTTAATACACAGCCGAGAGAGATTACGGCGTAATTACTAATTATATATATCAAACGAACCTTGTCGTCGTCTTGATGAACAGCCACAAACCAAAGAGAAGAGCAGATTTTACCCTGTGCCCCGGCCCCCGTAGTTTTTTACGAGCCAGTCTGAAGCGCGAGTGCTTTCTCTTTCTCGCCGTGCGTCTATTTTTTAAATAACAAACTTCTTGAGCTGATGATAATAACGTGCACTTGATTATTGACGTGCTTTTGAAACCCGATCCTGTTAGAAACTGACAAACGCGAGAGTGACGCGCGAAAAAACAAAAAAGAAGCCGGAAAAAAAGGAGCACATTATTTTTTCAGCAAATGTGAACAAACTGCCATGTTTAACTATTATCATCACCTTTTGGACTATTATGAACTCGGAATGACGGAATTACTTTCTAACAAGAGGCTGCACGTGCTGCTGAAGATTAAAGACACATTTAATCATGAGAGGTTTGCAATGACTGGGCTATATTTCGTGTTGTTTTGAACCTAAATAAGGACTAAATGTATGCTGTGTGTAGTTTTTCTGTATGTGGTAACATATCGGAGACGGTAAGGGTCTGTATGTGTTCATATATGTTGCATTTATTTATTTATTTTATATAATTGCAGACGTTACAGTAGGCTATTTCGCACTGTCATTGATTGCAGTTATAATCAACTCCTGTTCATAGAAAGTTAGCAATAAACATTTATACAGAAGTATTTATGTGTATAAAGCATCTGTTTTGTGAGAAGTGCTTCTCATATGATATGTGAGCGACCCATATAGCTTTACTGTAGACATTTTCTTGAGCGAAAATGAGTTGACTGAAACTTTCTGTTGTACACCACGCCCACCAAAAGAGTACCATTGGTACCCTTTTAGCAGTTGAAATGCAAGCCTGATAAAGGTGACCCGTACCGACCCGAACCGTACCGTACTGTACCAGTCAGTGGAAACGAGCCAAAAGTACCAGTATCTACTTTATTCTTCACGTAAAGACCGGCTGACACTGCATTTTTTTTTTTTTTTTTTAAATGTATTTATTTCTTATTAATTAATTTTTTTAGAATCCTGAATACTTGTCTCATGTCAGACTGCACGAACATGGCTCCCATGTCACACTGTAAGATCTCAGCTGTCATAAAGTCAGACAGAACGACAATGAAGACGTGCCAAACCTGAAAGAAAACGCCCCCCAGAGTTTGACGTCATCCAACCGTGACACTTTCACTCTCCCGCATTCTGAAATGATTCCTCACAGCAAACGTAAACAATCTGTAGTGGAATCTTTTAGGATTTCCCAAATTTGTCTCAGATGACAAAATCATGGCTGAAATCTCACAGTGTGAGCAGGGCTTAGAGTGGTTGCAGCTATTGGAACCTTATTGGCTCAAGACTTCTGGTCTTATTCAGTTCCATTGATTTTTAGCCTTAAAAACTGCTCTTTATGTTTATTACTGATGCCAACTGGTATTTTTATTATATTATTTTATTTATGTTTATATGGTCATAAACACATTTGTTTGTAGAGCAAGTACTTTGACTGTTTTTGCCGTTTCTACTCTAATCCTCCATAGACAAATGAATCAGAGGTCCTACAACAATTGCAGGAAAGAGCTTACTACTTCATTGCAGAATAAAGTATATAAAACCTATAAGTACAAATGTGTACATTTTGAAAAGGCACAGCCCCAGTGACAGCTCTTATATCTTTATTTCTCAGAGTGTAATGATAGCATGGAAATCAATATTTGCATGCTTAATAGATTGAAGTTACATGGCTTGCCATAATAATTGTGGTAAGTGACTAGGCAAAGAGGTGGTATTTTGTGGTTGTTTGAATACAGTTGACATAAGCATTCAAATTATTAAATCAAATCTATTTCTAAAGCATTTTTCACTATCCCTGGAAGAGGTCGAAAGTGAACAAGCTCAAAATATATAAGACTCCATTTACACCTGTATTCGTTGTTGGCCACTGTTTGGCTCAGAGATAATCTTGATTTTGTGTCTTACCTGATCACAAAATCCATTTAGCAAAGAAAGGTGTTTGGAAGGGTATGTAGCAAAGATTCCAGCGGTCGCATTCTCCCCGTCAACAACAAGAGAACCATGTCCAAAGTTCCGAATTGCATCTGCAAAGCATCCAGTAAAGTACTTTTAGATGTTTAAAAACTCTGTTCACAACCACAGTCCTCATAAACTAAAAAGAAATTTCTTTGTTGGCTGACCAAGGATTGACAAAAATGTGGATTATTCACATCCACAATACTTTAATTAGCCATTTTAAAACTTACCAAAATACATGCCAAATATTATTCCAGATCCAAGAAAAGCCCCCACAGTCTGGGCCAGAAAGTAAATGGGAAATTTCCTCCAGGGCTCCCTCCCCAACAAACAGAGAGAAAAGGTCACAGTAGGGTTTATGTGACCTCCTGTAAAACACAACCTTATGTTTAACAATGTATATTTGAAACACAATGACTATAAAAGTATACAATGGACTCTTGCTTTAATGTTTTAAGGCTGGCTTTGTATATGTCGACATGCAGGATTAGACTTAAAAAAACAACTTAAACTTTTTCATAAACTTTTTAGCCATGGATTAGACGTAATCTATGTCTGGGAACTTTGTTTTTCAACTGTCTGCCACTTTCTCCTCATTCAAGACTTCACTCAAAATTCAAACACTCATTTATTAGTAATTTTAAAGTCTAAAAGTCCTGTTTGATGTTGTCTGCTGTTTTGATCAAAATTGCAACTGAAAAAAAAAACAGCAGATCCATGCACTTTAACTTGAGGCAACCCTTAATATCTACAAATAAAATGTTCTGAAAGTAGATCAGAATGTTGTGTAATTTTACCAATGTAAATCCATGTGGTGAATGTTTCTTTCACATTTTAATATCTGGTTTTGGAGCTGTTTGTGACTCACTGCAGTAAAATGCCACATCTGACTTCTTGAATTTCCTGTGTTCTCAAAGGAGAAGTATAAAAAATTGACAGCTTTAAGAAGTTCATGACGAATGTTACCTGAGACTTGCCCACAAACTAGGATTCCCAATGTAGCGGCAAATCCAAATGCAAAATTCACTGTCAGAAACATTCCATGAGAGCCTCCGCTTAGATTCAGCTGGGCGAGAGCACCACATCCAAACATCTATATATAGTGAATTAAAAACAGATATGCATTCAACAGTTTGCTGAAGCTATGAAAGTGCTGTGTTTTGTATTGGCTTCTATTTCAGTAAGTTTAAAAGATGTGTACAGAAAAAGCTTTGGTAACTTTTTATATTGCCTTCCTACTACTAAGATATTAACTGCTTTTTAGTACTTAAAAAGTGTGATTGACTTCCGGCGGCAAGATGAGGAGGTAGTCGTGTTTTGTTTATGCTCTCACTATCTTTAATTTTATTAGTGCCAATTACACGCAAGTATACTTTGACAAGAGACAACTTTGTCTCCACTAAAATCGTGCATTTATGATTAACTAAGTTGTATTAAAATGGCAAGCTAAAGTGTGAAAAAATTGACAACAAGACAGACACGGCTTGATAGTTTCAACCTAAAGCAAGCTAGCATGGATGCTGCTACTAACACTACAAGTAACAGTTCCACTGAGCAATCTTCGCTAGAGGACAATACACTTCTTCAGCTGCTTAAGTCTAAACTGATATCCTCACATGACCAGATGCCAGAGACTATTAAAACGGAGATGTCGGGCTTTCAGTCTGAGATCGGATTGATTGTCGAAACATTCTGTTCGGAAGTCAAAACCAAAATTTAAATCTAAACTAAAAAGTATGATCTTATTCTACATCCCTAAACCTACCCAATACCTACCTTATTAACTATTAAAAGCAGCTAATTAGTTGTTTGAGTTAAAAGTCTTACTTACAGTGGTTTGTTAATAGCATGAATTGGACAAAAATTAAATGTCCAAGACAGGATCATTGCAAATACATGCAGGGCTACATTTTTGTGGTGACAAATCCACAAGAGGCCACTGTCTACATTTTTGCAAATCTCAAATACATTACTGGGCTGCATTTTCTCATACGTGCCATTTACATGTCCTTCTCGTATGAGTCTGTGTGAAGCCATCTGGCTTGTCATGCACTTATCACATAGTGATTGACTGACCCATCCTAAACCCAATCGATAGGCTTTTGAAAAGCAGGTGAGAAAAGTGGATCACGACCACATTGTTTTTACCATGATTTTAACCTGGTTTCTCGGACTGTCCTTTGCTGGACTCAAAACCGGTCTGCTTCGCATCCCAAGTACAACCCTGTACAAGACAAGCTACCAAGCAAACTGACTGCTCCAGAAAATTTGTAAACACGGAGATAAGCAGGTGAAACATACACGTTCTCTTTTGGTCACAGACGCTTTTAGTTGTTTTTGTGATATTTATTCGGTTCTGCGTGAAGAATTGCGCTAAGAACTGTGCGAACATAACACTTTTTTTTGTCAATAATGTCACTGTTTACATTAGTTGTGCAAATAGGAACAAAAGTTGTCAGGGTCATATCTATGTCTGTCACAATAATCAATATATCGACTTATTACACAACACGTGTACATGTCCTCAATAAATATTGGTGATGCAATATATCGCCCATACATAAAAAACACAACATTTTAACCACATTTTAGCTGATTGCGCAGCCTCTCTATCTCTATTGGACGGGTGTCAGTATAGTTAAAAAACCACTATAGTATGTACTATAAATTACTGTAGTATATTTTCATGTGAGTGCCTGGTGACTGAAAATAGATCTGTTACTTTTTTCTAGTTCTTGTTACCTTGGACATTTGTTAACATTTATTATTATTATTATTATTAATTTGTTTAGTATATCCGTTTTCACATTCTGATTCCTATGTCTAATTATTAAATTGTTAAAATGGCTATATTTAAATGAAATACTCTAAAGAATAAAATATTATGTGTTCTTTGGGAAAGTGTACTTGCGTTATGATGCTATTATAGTGTAAAAATGGTCTTAAAATTGCAATAATATCGTTTATCGCAATAAATTTTGTTGCTATATATCATACCACCAAAAATAGATATCGTTAGCAAAAATGTATCTCTGGGCACGTATTTACAATGACAGTCCTCAAAATAAAGGTAGCAATAATTAAATTAAGTGGCCCAAATGTATTTATATGTATTGTAATACTCTGTGGAGGAAAAGAAGAAATTAAAACGTTTTGGATTAAAAGTTACGGTAGGCTGACTAATTCATATTCATAGACTAATTCATATTCCTTTGTGCAATCTCATTTGTATATTTTAGTATGATTTTCTCATCCTGCAATGAGTGGTAGGGGTGGGGTTTGAGGGCATGCCTTTTAAAAATTGTATGTTTTCATAAAAATCATATAAACTTCAACAAATTAGGCACTTTTCTGACCATACATAAAATAGTTACATTTCCTTGTGGGGCTGAAATGAACATGTCATCGGCACATTCAGGAACACGGTTCAGAAAATGGTGTAAAAAATCAACAATCTAGCTTAGTTTCGTATAGTAATTACTAACTGTACTATAAGATTTTCTCTCTAATGAATATTGTGTGGTGCATTGTAGTGATGTTGTCTAGTGTGCATTCAGGAGGCATGGCTTTAGATGGCGATTTGCAAGGAGGGCTTTCTGTGCTATCAGGCTAATGTTAGCATTTACCAAGATCTCCTATTGCACTTTTAATGATTCCATGAATGTTAAAATGGTTTTTCATGGAATCATTAATGGCTATTTTTATTAGCATATAGCAAAGTTAATCAACATAGTTTAATTTTAGATGGCATTTTCAAGAAATCCCATTAAATGACTGCAGGTTTTAGTTTGACGTATTTGGACTCTCAGAGCTAGACATCATTGGCTTCACGTACCTGTTTTTGTTTGAGGACTGCATCTAAAGAATGTAAAATGTTGTGGGCACCATGTGGATTTGATAGATTGTGTGCGTATGGGAGTGTGTTTGTGTACTTGCTCTCTCTCTCTCTCTCCCATTGTGTGATGCCCTCTAGCCTGTCTGTGTTTGCCAGCCGTTATTGAGCCACATGATCAGCCTCTGGATGGGGGGTTCGCAGACCGCACAGTACCATCACAAAACAACAGATGGGCACGGGGGAGCTCTATTTTTCTCCAGATATTGCTGCTCTGAACTTTTTCGTTTCCATTGAAAACAGATGATGAGATATGGTTTAACCTGTGATCCCCCTGTGGTGTGTCAAATTTATTCCGGATATGGGCTGTCTTGAGTTCTGCGTTATGGACAATGTTGCGTTCAACTGTGTGCCTGCTAATTGCATTCAACTTTGTCAAATTTTAGTTGGAGAAATCTTTCTTTTATATGGAATTAATTCCAATAGAACTTTGTATTGATGATTGATTTAACAACATCTTTAGCTGAAGAACAGCGAATTAACAGCTACAATCAGAGGTGTTTAGTCCTAACACAATATTTTCTATCACTATTTTTTGTGTTCAGTGGTTTAATTAGACATGGAATTAAAAATCACATTACTTTTTTTTGACCAAATGACCCCGACAAATCGGTGCGGCTGACCTAACTGCACTATTAAAGTTATATTACAGCTTATTATTGAGAGTTTGTGTTTGAGCTGTTTAAAAGTTATCTTACATGAACTAATTTTAATGATGAATATATGCAGGATATGACATGGCCACGAAACTAGAGCAAAACAGCTAATTGGCTATCAGCAGGACTTGGAATTTAACTCCCATCCTGCTTTTTCACAGTCTGTTCTGCAAAGGAGGCATTTAGCTACAAATGTTGTTACAAAATAAACATATTTTAGCTTTGATCATCGGTTTAATTCCATGTTTTAATAACCATTATTGGCCAAAGCTGAAAAGTAGTATGAAGTATAAATACAAAGTGTCTAATAACAATGTAACAAATATATTCTTCATATCAAAATGTTGGCAAAAAAGAACATAAAGTCTATTTTGGACTAGTTATTATCAAAATTAGAAAGTAAGCTCCAATAATGACTCCTCTTAGGTGGAAATTTCAGTCTTTCAGTATATTAAAAGCATCTAAAATAAGTTTGATATTTTGCATGCATGTATCATCAAAGATACAGTAAAATATTGATGATTTATCATCCATATATCAGTCTGAATTCAGTTATTTAATTATGGCGCATCATGTTAATATTCTATTTAATGTTCTAGTAAATTACAGAAAATGTGTTTCTAAATGCAAATGTGGCCAAACCTCCACACATGCAAATCATATTTGGCTACATTCCTGTTTAAGACTTTTAATCTATTACTTTGAATTGCTCATAATCTTTTTCAAAACTCAACTTGCTGCATGGTATTTTCATCACATCATCAAAAAACCAATCTATGAAAAAAACAACAGAAGTGTCTTACCACTAGAATGAGGGTGCCCAGGCATTCTGCCAGTGCTTGTCTCATCAGCAAGTTCCGAACCTGAAAGATCCGAGCCATCTTTTCCATAATCACCTTCTGTCTTCCCATATTGATAATAGGCAGTTTTAATGATGATGATGATGATGATAGTCAGATGCTCTGTACTCATGTACAACTTCTCCTGCAGAGTTCGGGCCGTATATGTGCTTCTGAATGTCCCGCCCTCATTCAATAAAAAAACCCAAAAAAGCATTCCTACTTTTTTTTTCCCCAGCCTCCATCCCTGCCTCTTTCCATTTGAAACACTTTCCCTTTTTTTCCATTTCAGATTTTTTCTTTATCAGTTGTTATGAATGTGTTAGTGAAGACTGGGATTTTCCCACTTCCCAAATTTATAAATGTTTCTTAAAATCCGGTTCTGAATGATCTTTTAGGGTTTAGTGTACAACAACAAGTATTGTTTCCAAGCTCTTACTTCATTTCATGGATTGTAGCCTCAATGACTGGAGCTCTTATGGTCACTTTACATTTTTAAAGGAATATTTTAGGCTTTGTGGAAATGTGTAGACATTTAACCAGCGGTGACGGTTGGCAAGTACATAAAACACAGGGTAGATGTTTTTGAATTGGGAATGTATTTGTGCCACATGATGGTCACAAGCCTGGAGTGTCTAAAATTCTATTTTCGTAATAACGTTAAATAATAGACTGTTTTTTATTCTTCTAGTAACACAATGACTTGTGGCACCAGCCTCAGTATTATGACATTGTGGATGTTTGCCAAAACCCAAGCTCTTGATTTTCTGTCCCTGTGGTATTTAACCCACTGTTTCATGTGCTTAATAAATGCTACTTAATCTGAGTTATGTCTTTCCATAAATAGGGTGAATAGAGTGGCTGGTAACAAGCCCCAACGCTCAAGTTCTCTTCCTGCGGTATTCTAGGAAAGCTAATATGTCTCATGACAGATTATTGCTGAAAATGGGGCAATGTTTGGCTAGTAACTCCTGCTGGTACATTTCTTAATTACACAATTCTGCAGCCAAAAAGCAGCTTTCTTTACTGTCAGTCTTTCAAAAGTTGCCGTGTTTTACATTTTTGTTGTTGTTGCATACTTTAAAGTACAAATGAAATCAAAACTAACCATATTGATTTTGTTAGCTCACATTGCTAGTTTTGTGGTGAACAATTCATCTGTGCATTAATAAGAAAAAAATTGTTTGCCTTTCTAATCTTTAAATGAAATCAGAAAATGCACTGCAGGCAGGGGCGTTGCTAGACATAAAGCTCTACTGGGGCACGACTGCCCTCAAACTAAAATAAATTGATTAAAAAAATTATTAAAATATATTATTATATATAAAAATTATTGTAAATAAATAAAAGTATTATTGTTATTATACAATTATTATTCGAAATAAATAACAGAAATTATTCCTAAATGTTACTGGAAAACAATCTAAAGACATAACTGGAGTGCTGCTAAGATAATTTAAGAAATCTTTTGCATTAATATTAATTCCATTACACTGAAATTCTATAGACAATTCTATGGAATACAAAGAAGATGTTTTAAAGAATTATCTGTTGTCTTAGACTTGACACATGGCCAAGAATTAGGTTAATTTAGTCTTACCTCCATGTCTTATCATTGCTCCTTTCTGCTTCATACAAAAAAATCTATCAGGAGACATGCTAAGTCAAAATAAGATCATAATAATATTTAAACTTTAGTTTTGTCAACTTGCAAAACTCACTGCATGCTGAAAGTCTGTTACGCCAGTTTCACAATGCGTGAGCAGCACGTATTTTTTTGGCATGTACTATATGTTTACAACCAGTACTCACACTGGGAGCAGAGGCACATGGGAATGTTTTTTTCCGCGCATGTGTCAGTTTGCTTTTTGATTAAACTAGCGTTGGTTCAGTTGCACATAGAGCGTAACGTCTTCTTCTGGGATTACCACTCTTAAAAAAATACACTTGCATATAACGTAAATCGTATCTCAAAGCATTTACTGAGGCACTGGCGATTTTTACTGGGGCACGTGCCCCAGTAATAGGAGTCTATCAACACCCCTGACTTTTTTCAGTTAAATTGTCAGATTACGTATAGGTATTGAGGTTGGTTAACATACCTAACCATGCCCCTCCAACTGTCAGTTTTGACAACAAACAGAAATGGTGAGAAGGTCTGATAGGTTGTAACTCTAAAATCCATTTCTCCCATCTTTCTAAATGAAATAATTTCTATATCCAATCAGCTCGCAGTAGAAAATCAAGCCACGCCCACTGTTTTCTCATTTAATATTGTGTTTCTTTAGTAACTGTGTCACAATATGAAAAAAAAAAAAATGGTCGCAGCTTCCGGTTCATGTGGACTTTAATGTTTTGTGGTTTTAGATGATGTGTATTAACCCTTTATCATATTAACCCTATTATTAACCCTTTATCCTATTGACCCTATATGGTAGCTTTATTGATATTGATTACAATGTAACTTTTTAAAGTCTTGTAATAACCCCCAGTAGCACTACAGGGTATTTCAATGAGGGCTCTTCAAAGGGTTCATTTGAATTGCTTGCTGATGGACCAGTAATTAATTCACCTGTTTTTACATGTAGGGTTCTCAGATTGTAAGCATAATGCATATTTCGTCATCACAATAGAATGCATTTTACCCGCATCACCTAATTTTTATTACTTTGCAAATATGCCCAGCTTGCATATGAGCTTTAAATAGTTTTTGCATAATTTATTTGGTCCACAAGCAGTCAACACTAAATCAGGCCAATTCCAACCAATTCTTTCACATTCGGAAAAGAACCGATGAGCCAGAGATAAAACAAGAAAATCAACAAACAACTCAAGATGGCAAAAAGTGTGCGTGTGAGGAATTAATTAGTATGCACAAGTCAATCCACAACTGCAAATGATCAGAAGTTTTGAAGTGTAGGTAGGATAAATCTTTGTTAAATGCTTATTTGCTTAAATAAAACCTTTTTCCATTTTTGTAAGGTTTTTTAGTATACTGTTAAAAAATTCTCACTGCCTAAAATGTTATTTTGTTGTTGAATCAACTGATCTTTTCTAGTCATCTCAACTTACATCAGTCAAACTGACTAAAAATGTTAAAGTTTGTATAACTTTAAAAAAATTTGTTGAAACCCGATAAACTTATTAAAATAAGTTGAAGTAACATAAAAGTTTTTGTTTTGATGCCTTGTCATATTTTTTTACAGTGTACAGACAACAAATTGAATTTGAATGAACTAAAAATATGTATGCTTGGCTAGTAATGGGCGATGCTAGACAGACAGACAGACAGACAGACAGACAGACAGACAGACAGACAGACAGACAGACAGACAAACAAAATGTGCCTTCACACATACAGTCCAGAATTCAGTTAAAATTATTGTAGGCCTGGTTTGTACTTTTTGGACTTTTTTTCTTAGCTGAAGCTGAGCTATAATGTTAGAGGTAAAATAATGAAAAAAGCCCCTCCATGTCTTGTATTTATTTCATTTGGTGGGTAGTCACTAATCTCTAAATTGATACAAGACCTGATTACCCTGCATTTTTTTTAATAATGACTATAATAATGACTTCAATAATGACCAGCTGACTATACAATATCATCACTTACCCAATTATTTAAAAAGTAATATAATATAATGGGCCTCTAAATTTTTGAAAACGTAATAGTACAGGCTATTATGCATATAACATAATACATTTAGTCATAATAAATGTGTTTATTTGTTTTATATTTAATATTTATTGGTATTCTTTTACTTAAGTGTGCTGCAACTGGTCAGTCTCACTGCTTTATATACAAATATAATAAAAGCATAAAGAAAGGTGTATTGTGTCTTAGAAAATGGCATTGTTTTGCACATTATGAAACCTATAAAGGCCTTCTTTCAGGGAGCTCTAGAGTTATTTGAATGGGATATTAAATCTGGTCATTTGACTTGTTTTGCGTATGATTTAAGAATTTTGCTTTAACTGCAAGCAACATCCTGAAAATGCCAAGAAATTAGAGATTTCAGTGATTTTCAGAATATTGTCAAATTGTTGATTATACTGTCTGATATGATATTAGTCTTTCTGTTGGTTTCTCTTGAAAAAACAACAGCTTCATTTTTTTGAAACTATTGATAGGTTCAGTTAAATGCCTGCCCAACTTTAGACCTTAAATTATAAACTATTCTTTGTGTCAATGTTCACGTTTCACTATGATCTAATAGCTGTCTGACATTAGAGACCCAGACCTTCCTCATATTTATTTGGCTATGATTACACACCTTGAGTTAAAGCTAAATGTGGATGTGCTTGAAATATCACTGCACTTTTAGTAAACACGTCAATGCTCCTGTCAAGAAATACAATCGTCTCTTAATGCGTCTGTTTTAAAAGTCAGCTTTATAGTTTGTGTAGCCTGTTCTATTCAATATGGGAAATGGCTTCTGTGACCTCCATCCTTTTGACTTGCATCCAGTATCGATTTCTAAACAGTGCTGTTAACAAATGTAAAAATAGAGCTGTGCGATTAAAGCGATAACAGCAATTATCTCATTCAAATGTCAAGATCAAGTCTTTTAGCCTGTGCTGTTTTGTGTTGACGTGTGAGCTTCACCATTATCTATCCAATATTCCCAATACGTTTGTTGCTTGGTAACTTTTCATATGAAATAAAGCTTCAGTTAATATTATTACAAAAATCCAAACTATACATGTTTAGATGCTCTTTATTGTGGTTGGTCAATGTTGTAGGTGCTTGAGCTGTGGTGAAAAATCGTTCATGAAATCGATTGTGTGTCACTTCTGAGATTTTCAAAATGCATTGCTATTCTCGCTTGAATAGATTAACAGCAGATGGCACTCTAGGCTAGTTTTTAATCATACAATAGGGTATACGCAAAAGGACGTTTCATTTTCAGTAACCCAGTTCAAACACTTCCGGTAAACTGTATGCCATAACAAAATCACCGCGTTTAGGGTCTGTTTTCATTAAAAATCAATGATCTTCACTGGCTGATTGATATATGACATAAAGTATGTCTCAGAATGTACAAGAAGAACTACATTAAATTACACTGTTTCGTGCCATGTCTTTAAAATATGAAAATGTATTTTACCTTCCAATGGAGTTTCTGCACTCGCCTCCTGCTCCTGACGACGCTTGCATTAAAATGGCTTTTCATCTCGTTTTATGCTTCAACAACTGAATGAATGCTTAAGTCTATTTAACAGATTATATTTTAATTACAAAACATCAATGCTGTAAAAGGAACATTATGAAATTGAAAATAGTCACGATAACCTTTAATTGAAAATTTATCAGTAGGGGAAAAAACAATTGCTGTGCATATAGCCTATCCAACGCTATCTCACAGCAATTCATAACTTTTTGATTAAGTGGCTAATTCGTATAAATTTGTACCATCTCATTCGTAGTATTTAGTATGATTTGCTCATCCCTCAATGACGGCTGGGTTTAGGGGTGGGATTTGGTGTCATGCCTTCTTTTAAAAAGCGGACATTTTCATACAACTAAACTTACGAATTAGCCACTTAGCTGACAAAATGTAAAATAGTTACGTTTCCTCATGAGATCAGGCTGGTAGAATCAAATGCTCATGAAAAAGAGTAAAAGACTTTTATGTAATGAGATTAAGGTAAACACAGCTTACTACGAGCACTACTGTAATGCTCTTAAACCTTTTCTAACTTTATTAATGATCAGGTTCAAATGGTTCTAGTAAGGCATACAGTGCCATCTGCTGTAATGCACCCCTGCCGTAAAATGCACCCCCTCTGAAATGTACATCTATTAACTTAAATTGCTAAAAAAAAAATAAAAAAATTGTTATGAAAACTAATGAGAGTGACTGAGGAGAATTTTATGAATGGAACCCTTCACTTACAAAAGATATGTATTTAAATAAATAAATAGATTGACTTTAAATACGATACAGATGAATTGTATAATGTGTGGTTTAGTTGAAAACAATTTAACAACAATTTAATTTTTCCGTTCATTTAAAACCCACCAAAAGCCTAATTTTAGAAACAGGCTCATAACATCAGTCTATACTAGTTAATATTTTTAATTTACATTTATTTGTAAACGTTTTAAATGCATTTCACTTCTTGTTCTTGCTTTATTCATCAAAAAATAATGATCATATTATGTTTTAATCAATTATGGCCTTTGATTTTTTATTTTTTTTAAATGTCGACTGAGAATGCTAATGGAAGTCTAAAGGGGTGCATTTTATGGCAGGTTTGCGTTTATTGCCACAACACAGGAATCGGTTTCTCGAATTATTTATTTGCCACACTCGAGTAAGAATATGAACTGCCCATCTCTTCCTCTTTACTAATAATTACAGCATGACAAATCATGGTTGAACATAAGAGGATGATACAAGAAACTAATGATGAAAAGATGGTTTTATTAGTAAGGAAGGTTATGTAATCAGCTGTAAATCTTTACTTCAGTGTTTACTTCAGCAGTGTTTACTACACAGTGTCATATTCATTGACAAGCTATGCAAAAATGGCAGATGATTTAATCTGATTGATTCTGAAATTTGCGATTTGACAGCTGTTTAAGTGGCTTTCAGTTAACTATGGCTCTTAGTTGTTGCTACATCTGAAAATACCACATTTATTCAAACTTCATTAGAGTATTAAATTCTTTAGTAAGATGATTCATAGTTGTGTGTTTATTAGTCATGATGAATCAATAAAAGCAGTTAAACCCTCTGCTCTGTTTGATTTCTTGGATTTTTTCACATTTGCAGATGTGTATTACAATCATACACTGTAAAAAATGATATGACAAAGTCATGACTATAAATGTTTTTAAGTTACTTTTTATAATTAGATTTAAGGTTTAATCAGGTTTCAACTAAATTTTTTTAGTTATGCAAAGTTTAACTTAATATTTCTAATCAGTTTGATAGATATAAGTTGGGATGACCAGAAAAGTTCATTTAATTCAACTTACAAAAATAAAGCAACAAAACATTTTTGCTGAATCACACTTTGGAATTCATTTCAATTTATTGTGCAGCTCTAATAGCTAAATATTACACATAATCTGTTATCTTTAACCTTGTAAACTTTTACTTTTACTTCATTTAATTCAAAACCATAATATTAGTTTGTCAGGTATTTGTCATGTTCTGTCAAACTTGATTTTATTGCCATTTATCCACGATAATTATAGTTATTAACTGATTTTACTGTGATATTGCGATATGTTTTGGGTATCACCCAGCACACCGTGAAAATAAAGAACACATTGCAACCCTATGTCTGGAGGCCAACCAAGAGTACAGTACATTTGGATTTTTCTGTTATGATGCACACATTTCAGAAGCCTCTGTTAATGAGCTGATGAGTAGAATCAGTTGTGTTTGATTAAGGAGATATCCAAACTTTTGGGGGGTCTCCAGGAACAGGGCTGGGACTCTTAATGTCTTAAGGGAAGTGCTTACCCAAAAATCATTCCCAGAACACAATATTTAACCATCTCAGTTAACTAGTTACTGCTATGAGTAACGTACTTCATCGAATGTAACCAAAATAATGTTTATTTTGTTACTTGTACTTTTTGTCACTGTTGACTAGCTCAAGATTATAAACAATTATATGCCCACATTAAATAAAAGCACGTACTTTCCTAACAAGTTTTCTTGTTATGTTTAAATATGCAAATAAGGCATTATTTGATTAAATATTTGCTTGTTTTTAGCACAAAAATCTGAACAATGGATGAAGTCAGGTTCAAAATTCTTGTTTACATTTTTGTTTTGACATGTTTGTGTCCAAGTTTTTTTTTACTAAGGTATTTTGGGAATCTCTTTTGATCACTCCATAATTCCAAAAATATAATGAACAGAAACAGTTGTTAAAATAAGATATTTTCACCTTTTTAAAAAAAAAAAAAAAATTTGGTATTATGTTTAAACATATCCCTCTTTTAAAAACCTTCAGAATACAGATATGAATAAGTAAACAGTTTAAATTCTGCAGATTTTTGGCTCAATACTATTTATTTTCAGAAAATGGCCTTTAAAAATACATATGTGATTTTACTAACAATAAAATGTGAAGTTTTAATGTTTTTTTTAAACATTACAATTAAAAAGCATCCCCCCAAATCTCAGCATGAAAAGGCTCTGCATGACAAACCTGCAGTCTTTTTTTCCTGCAGTGTCTTGCTGTAAAGTCGTCATAAAATCAAATAAGATTTACTCTTTTTATATGTACTGTATATACACTGTATAAAATCCTGGGTTCCACACAATACTTTCATGTTGTCCCAACACAATTCATTTAAGTTAACATTATTGTTTTTCAAATTTAAGTGGATTGATCATAAAACAATTCGGTTGAAAATGTTTTATTAATTCAGTTCATTTTAAATAAGTACTTTAAACAACCAGCAAAAATATTTTGTGTGTGTAGTAGTTCTTTTTATAAACAATGTATCAATGCACTTCATTATTTTGTAAAAAGTTATTGCCCTCATAAACTTTGACCAAATACCATAACCTTCTCTCCCCCTCAAAACAACTTTTCTTCCCTTCCTGGTCACATGGAATTTCTTTAGGCCAGGCATATCTCATTTCTGCTCTGAATTCATCCATTCACAATAATAGCATAAAAAAGACAATCATATCATCCGTTTAAATTTCTATTTGGTGTTTTGTATAGTTTCCCAATGTGTTTAATTTTATTTTCCTTAATAATTATACGTACCCTCTTATACGTACCCTCTTCAACTGTGATCTAATTGAATACTAGTCTATTCTTGGCCTATGGTTACATGTCTATTAGATTTTCACTGACAGCCTAAATTTAGTCTCATATATCTGACTTCTGTACAGTATGTCTGTGTTAGGATGGCAATTAGACATCTTTTAAAACAATATTGCTTGCTGGGTTTACATCCTACAATTTGCCATTTCATTATAACAAAATATTATAGCACAAAATTCAAAATACAAACAAACTAAATTAGTAGCCCTCCAGGGAAATTTTAATTAATTGACTACAGAACAAACCACTGTTGTCTAATGAATTGCCTAATTAACCTAAATTACCTAGTTAACCTAATTAAGCCTTTAAATTGAACTTTAAACTGAACGACTTGCAAAATAAGTAAAAAAGCTATTTACTTTAATCACGGCAATGACAAAAGTAATTAGGTAAAAAATATATATTTTCCATTAAACAGAAATATTTGAATTATTAAAACTTCACAGAAGGACTAATTATTTTGCCTTCAAATGTGTGTGTATATATATATATTGCATTAGTGCAGTAAAGTAGCTGTGAGATCTGTTAGTTAGAGATTACAGCGATTTATACCTCATCTTCCCCCTTCGGGCTGTTGATGGGACATGGTTGAGAATTAATTCAGCCCATGAAACCATCCATACTGAGGCCTTTGATAAGTACTGCACTAGGCTCTGAAAGAACAACCCCGACTGACTGAATGTCAATAATATTCTGACAGACCTTTTTTTTTATCTACAGAGGATTAAAGGCGATATGAAGTGGTATTTGAGGTAACATTTAAACAGCAGGTTATTTGGAAAGTATGGGAAGGTAATGCGAAGTGTCTTAGAAAAAGTCTCGACCTTACGTAGGATACATTACGAATGTTTGTTCACACCCACATGACTCCCTTCCTGTCATTTCTTCAGTATTCTTGCACTGTTATCACATAGGCGGTTATGAAAAATGTATAGAAATAAAGCAAACGATGTTTAAATAGTCAGCGGTGGAGCCATATTGACTGTCTAGGCAAGAACTCAATGACTCAAGTGTTTTGATTAAATTTCAAAAGTGAAAAGAATATACTTTGAATGAATAGATGTGTGGATATAATAGGCCTGTTTCATTTTAGGTTTATCTCGTTTTGCTTTGATGGCAATGGATCTGTTAATTAATTGTTTCCCTCTCAAAAAAAATCTTTATGATAACTATCCTTGCAGCCAGATTCATCACTGTTGGCTTTGATTATATTCAATCTTTTCCATTATGTATTCTGAGGATTATGTTAGAACACAAAAGTGTTTTAATCCTTCCAACGCATTACAAAAGAGAAGTAGTTTTGACCTAAAGCTTTCTTCGGCACTTATTTTTCTTGTTTAAACACAAAAGAAGGCTTTTAAAAAAATAAGCAATGTCGATAGCACCTTTTAAATTGTTCAGTGTTAGGAAACCAACTGTGAGAAATTGCCAGATTTGTGCATTACGTTTTTTAGAGCTCAATTCCATGATGAAAATTGTTCTCTAGGGGAGACTGAGCAGTGTTGTGAAATGAGTGATTTGTAAGACCACCAGTTTTACTAATAAAAAGTGAGATATAAAATATAAATGTAGCATAAAATAAAATGAAAAAATAAATTAATTATAAATTATATAGAATAGTACCAGCAAATGTAATTAAATATCATTAAATATCATAAAATTTTAACTATCCATGCTGCTATTTGGTGCTGCAGTAGAATATTACCATAATAACATTTTATTTGTTATTATGGCTGGTAAATATTTATAAAATAAATTATTGTTACATATTTAGGCGTCACGTGGCGCAGTGAGTACCACGATCGCTTCACAGCACGAAGGTCGCTCGTTCGAGTCCCGGTTGGGTCAGTTGGCTGTGTGAAGTTTCCATGTTCTCCCCATGTTCGCATGGGTTTCCTCCGGATGCTCCGGTTTCCCCCACAGTCTAAAGACATGTACTCTAGGTAAATTGAATAAACTAAATTGGCGGCAGTGTATGTGTAAATGCAAGAGTGTATGTGTGTTTCCCAAAAGTTGGTGGTTCATTCTGCTGTGGAGACCCCTGATTAATAAAGGAACTAAGCCAAAAAGAAAATGAATGAATGAATATTTATATATTTTAAATAAATGCTTTGCTTGCTGTTGAATGTTATAATGTTATACTATTTATTCTGTTATTCTTTTATTATTCTTTATTTTATCATTTTAATATGTACAATGCCATCAATATATATTTTGACATTGTAAATACCTAGATTTCTATTTGATGTTACAGTTATGGCATAATATCAATTAATTACCAAAACTAATTTAATAATTATTGTAATAATTTTTATATTTTAATAAAATGTAGGTTAATTGTGCATTCATTACATGCAGTTATGATATTAAATGTCGTTTTAGTAATACATTTTAATAATGTTGAGTCTTTTTTTTTTTACCATGTTCCCCACTGTAAAATCTAACAGTGAACATCACTAAAAGAAATAAGTTAGTTTAACTAAAAAAAGTTACTTTGACTTAATGAAAAAGAGTTATGGTAACTCATAAACTTGTGTTAACTTAACTCTAATGCTATAAGCAATACCAAACAGTTTGAGTAGCTATATAGTTGTTTGGACTTTGTTTTGTTTTATAAACTGAACTCATACTGATTTGATAACTGAATATTTGACGATAGCAACACAAATAATATACGTGTATATGACTCAATAAGTTTACAGTACTCAAACAATTTTGTGTCAACTTAAATGGTTTGCCGCAATCAGTTTCCTCAACTTATCAGGTTTTAAAGTGTAGAATAAGCCTGCACAACAGCAGTAGCAGGTTGTTTGACAGTAAAACACAACGATGGGAGAAGTTGTAGGATTCTAAGCAGTTTACAATTAAAGACTACAGACATGGGCATATTATATGATGATAGACCGAGACGCCTACCTTCTCAAAAAACCGAGTTACAGGCGAAACATTACCCTTTCTGCCCTATACTATACTGTACACATGGCGCTTTCACCAGTAGGCGGCAGCAGCGCACCGCTTAATTCGATCTTCCCGGAACCGTGTGCTGAGCTGATGAGACGTGAAAGGAAACCTACCGAGAACAGCAAGGCAGACACGCGATGACCATCTGGCGACGGTTTTGTCCTCGGGCAGCGAGTAGCCTAAAGTCCAGGCCTCTTCTTACCTGAGTCACCAATGAAATCAGCCAGGCATGAAAGAGCACGGCTTGCTGTCCTCCGTGATTGCTACAGCAGATCCAGAGATTGCACGCTGCAGACCAAAATGAGCCTCAAAAAGGGCTTTGAGCTTTGCTGGAATTTAACTAAAGTAATCAAAGGGGCTTAGTAGTAACTGCTTCACACACACATTAAGGTGAATCCTCGTCTGCTTTTTTTTTGCCGACGGCTCCTCAATTGAAATGGCCTCAGGTGTTGTTTCCATGGATACAGAAGGATGTTTCTACAGTATGTAGCTCTAGATTGCAACTTTTACATTTCGTTGCAGGAGAAAACTATTACTCTAAATTACTCAAATGATAATTAATGTGATGGGATGTCTCCAGAGAAACGTTTCAAAAAGACTGTATATATATATATATATATATATATATATATATATATATATATATATATATATATATATATATATATATATATATATATATATATATTTTTTTTTCAGTTAGTTTCAGAAAATTTCCAGAATGTTCTTTGTTGGATAGCCAGGAAAGTGTTTCCCGTTAGCTAAATAGGGGAGAATGGGACGAAAGTAACATTTTTTTTTCATAAAAACCTAATTTTAAAAGATAATGTTTTTAGCAGAGATATATTTTTGCTGTGGTTTGCCTACTAACTCATACGAGTGGACTATCAAAATCAGGTGTTATTTTGTATCAATGTAGAACAACTTCAGAATAACATAACTTTAAACAAAAGTTGCACATTGTTACTTTTGACCCCATCTGTAGGGACGAAAGTAACACACAAGTGGGTCAAAAGTAACAACAATATTTACTAGGTTCACTGACTCCATCTTGTTTATTTTAAATATATCTTACTATGACCTTGTTAATGTTACTGCAAACATATTTTGTCCTTTATTTTTGCAAAAAATATTAAATGGCATTTTCATAAAAATAAAAAGCAGTCAACAATGCAAAATGTTAACATTTTCTACAATGTTTGAATATTGTTTTTATTATTATTGGCAATATGCAATAATTTTTTAAAATGTATGAATCAAAACACTGAACACTAATGTGGAAGTGATAAAAGGTTTGTCTATTAGCAGTGGGACATAAATAACAGTGTTTCTTTCTTCTCCTCAGGAACTCTTGCGATTTAAACCTGATTTACTTTTAAACTGAAAACCTTAGACATTTCAAACTCAATGATGTGTTATTGCACTAAATAACCTGTAGATTAATCATTAGGCTAACACATGAAAAGAGAAACACAACTAGTAATGCGGAAACAAAAATGCTACAATAATTTACTTTCTGCACTTAAAAACACAAATTTGCAGCTAACTGCGGGACACGATCCCGAAATCAGCTGACGTTTGGCAGCTCCATCAAGAGTTGCATGCTGAATGTGCTGTTTTATCACTTTGTTACTGTCGTCCCACGTTACTTTTGTCCCCGCTCTCTTTTACATTCCCTACAGGTTCTCTTTAAGTCCTTACAAAAACCGTACTAAAAGTTATGGGAAGATTAGTTTTTCATAAAAAGAATCTATAGATGTTTACAGAACATTCTTATTTCCAAATGTGTATTAAACCATATGGGAATGTTAGGGAGACAATCTGTGTTTGTTGAGTAGAAATTCTGAAAGTATGTTGTTTGTGGTGCGCTGAGTGACTCAACTGTTTAGTTTTAATTTAAATTTAATTTATTTTCTGTTTTATTAGTGGGTGACATATTGAATCATCTTTGGAGAAGCCTACATGGAAGTTACACAACAGGACCGTTTGCTAAGGCTATGGATGAAAGGTAATGTAAAAAACATTCATGTTTTTAGACCAATCATTTCACTTCATAACACCTCAGTGGATTCTCAGTAGCCACACATATTAATTTAGTTTTACCTGTATATGCTTTTTTGACTATGACTTGAGCTAAAAGTCTTCTTTTGTTATACTGAAGAAACAAAGCCAAGGTGAAAATATTAACAGCATATTATTATCATTTTGGGGTGACCTTTTAAGTATCAGCTGGAAGGTATGAGCTTTGCATACCTCACTTAAAATTGTGTGAAAAAATATAAGTAATAACCTTGATCATTAAGGATGCTTGGAGGGTTTTGTATGTTCCTGCTTAGTCTATGTGTCTGGTGGTCTGTGTAAAGGAGGTCGCACACCAGATGCGCCGCTCGGCGATGCGCAACATCGCGCCACGCAGCGCCATACATTTTAGAATTCTAAACATAGGTTTCTATCAGGGTACGCACACCGGTGCCGCAAGTCAGCTTAAAGCAGGTCGCACACCGGATGTGCCGCTCAGCACCGCGACATGGCGCGCACATGACAGTTGGAAGTAGTGCACACCAGACGCGCACATTCGCATGTTATTTAAAGTGAAACTATTCAGATGCCACTCTGTGGTGCGGCAGAAATAAGAACAGTGTCCTGAGTCATAGCTGGGTGCTGCAGACAGCCGCCGACTTACGGCGCCGGTGTGCATACCCTGATAGAAACGTATGTTTAGAATTCTTATATGCATGGCGCTGCGTGGCGCAGAGCGGCGCATCTGGTGTGCGTCCCCCTTACGACTCAGGACACTGTTCATATTTCTGCCGTGCCACAAAGTGCCATCTGAATAGTTTCATTTTAAAAAACATGCTTATGTGGCGTCTGGGGTGTGATATTCCCAAATGTCATGTGTGCGCCGTGTCGCAGTGCATCCAGTGTGCGACCTGCTTAAGCCTGAAGCAGATGAGCAAGACAGCATGTATTTGTTGATATATTTTGAAATATCTTCCTCAATTCTTTGGTTGTTGCTGTGACTGTGAGGTCATTTCTTCTCGTGTGTCCCCTTTGCTTGATAAGACAGTCAGATTACAATTCTGGTTAATTAACTTAACAATGAAAATCCAAGTATAGACTAAAATGTGTGTTTTTTTTGCTTTTGTTTTTTATAAATACAGCTTTTTACAATCATATACTTTTTCTAAATTCTATACAACCATAAGATTGCTACAATTACTCATATAATAAACATAAACAGTAAAATAGACAATAATAATAATAATAACAACAATAGAAAATAGAAAAATAAACAAAAAAGCAAAAAATGCTCTTCCTGTTTTAGCCAATGGTAATCTGTTCAAAACTTATTTTTATAATCATAAGGAATACAAAGTGCACAAGTATTTTGTTTATATTTTAAGGTCAGAACTGCATTTTCAAAACAAACAAACAAACAAACAAACAAACAGATAAACAAATAGATAAATAAATAAACATTTTCAATTAATACAATTTTTTCTGTTTAAAATAAAAAATATAAAAATAGTTTTTACAGTGTATTATAAAATTCTTCATATTAGCATAGTACATCGGGCCATAATTTTACAGCCTTTTCTTAAAGCATTATAAATATAATACAAGCAAAACTGGTGAGAAATTATGCACTGAAAAAAAGTAAAACTACCGTGTCGTTCATTCAAAGTACATTTTTATATTCAATTAAATGAAAAAATGAGTTTTATTCAGTTTGCCTTAAAGCAAAAAATTAACTCCCTTTGAAAAGCATCAGTTTTTTTTTTAAAGTAGTATTTTTACTTTCATGTCATTTGGCCATATGAGGGCAGCACGGTGGCGCAGTGGGTAGCACTATCGCCTTACAGCAAAAAGGTTGCTTGTTCGAGCCCCAGCTCAGTTGGCATTTCTTTGTGGAGTTTGCATGTTCTGCACATGTTGGCGTGGGTTTCCTCCAGGTGCTCCGGTTTCCCCCACAAGTCCAAAAACGTGGTATAGGTAAATTGGGTAAGCTAAAAAAAAATGTCTGTAGTGTATGAGTGTGCATGGGTGTTTCCCAGTGATGAGTTGCAGCTGGAAGGGCATCCGCTGCTTAAAACATATGCTGGATAAGTTGACGGTTCATTCCGCTGTGGCGACACCAGATTAATAAAGGGACTAAGCCGAAAAGAAAATGAATGAATGAATGTCCATGAAAAAAGGTACTACTTATGTGTTATTCAAATTTTTATAGATTTCTAATGTGAGTTCAACTACTATTTTGCGGGAGATTTATAGCGATACTGGAAGTACCAGCAGATACTTTACCTCATGTTTTAAAAATAATATAATTAGCAATGGCCTAGCTTAACATTATATGCATTTTTCAGGTTTAACCAAGTCAAAACTAATGTATAAATTTACCTGTAACAAATTACAGTTTTTTTTTTAGGTTGGTCTAAAGCAAAATTATACTTTGATTTTTATTATGGTAAACTTTTTTTTTTTACCTTTAGATCAATGATGCAAACCATAGTAAACAACATTTTTACTTTGTGCAAATGTAAGATTAAATGTTTAGATTAAATAAAATTTTAAAGTTTGAACTAAAGTTAAATTATACTTTAAGAAAAAATAAAAATGTAGTAATTTACAGTAATTTAGTTAAAATTGCAGTATGTATATTTGATGTATGTGGTTGAACTAGGCATTGCATTTCTAGATCAAAACACACGATACAAGGAATATTTTCATATTAAAAAGAGTTTTTGTTCTAACCAACACCTGAAATTTATATTTTAGAAACGGTTTCTATTTTTTGCAGCTGAATAACAGAAAACTTGATGACATGACCACCTCAGGTACACCTCATGTGCTTTATTCAGTGTTAAATGCTAACATGTTGAGTTTGAATGTCATTTTACATGACATTTATTGTCATTCTACTGAAAGCAGCAGCAGATCAGATCTTGAAAATAAAGTAAACCGTTTGAAATTGAACTTTAAAACTATGAAATAATGGAGGTCACGAATGCACACTTTGAGAGCCTCCTTGATTGAATGAATGAAATACACGGTTTTCCATTGAGGCTACCCGGGGTGGTGAAATTTAATTGGGTAAAGTGGCAGTAGGCCTGCATATAACTTACATTTTCAAAGCAGAATATCTGACTTTAACATTGTTTTTAAGGTAAACAAGAATGTTCACTAAGCATGTTCCTTAAATATCTGCAAACATTATTTTATGTGGTATTTTTATGCTTTTAGAAGAGTCAAAAACTTACATACAGCACCTTTAAAGTTGGTTCAAAGTATAATTTTTCCCCATGCGGGTGCATCACATGGTTATGTTTAGCATAGGAAAAGCATTTCAAATGTTTATGCTTTTTGAAAAGACACATAAGGCAATGTGTAAAAGCGATTATGCATACCTGTTAGATCTGACACATGAATAAGAGACCTTTCTGTGCATCCCTACACATGACATGACCCACTTTCAGCATTTCAAAGGGGCAAAACAACTATTATCTCTCAAAAAGCAGAACAAAAGATTGAATAACTTGTCATCTTTTCACCTAAACAGATTCTCAATTTGTATATTTGTGTATCATTGCAACTGACTTCGGCTCTGATGTTAAGTTCAAGCTGTCAACACACAAAAATAAAGGGAAAAAAAAGAGCTCATGAAGCATTGAAGGCGTTTTTGATGTTACACACCACTTTTCATTGTTCTGTCTGAGTTGGTGAATTCAGTAGGACTCTGGATTGACTCTGACTTCTGATCAGGTGCTTCGCAGTGTAAGCGAGGTAATGGATTCCAGCCCTCAGGAAGCCTTGAAGGAGGTTTGCTAAATGGAAATGATTGTATGGGTTGGAAAGCTCATTCGCTGGGTTGTGTGAGGTTTCTTGCTGGTTTACTTTTACAGAGCCGCTCTCTGTACTGTAGGTACTCGCTCAGCGGGAGATCTACAAAGCTTAAGACGTCTTTAGGAATTTAAAAGGTTAGATATTGCCAAAATGTAGAGAGGATGAAGTCTGCTTTACTGGGAAACGGCAGGGATGAAACCTCCCACCTGGAGAATTGGAGAATGAGCTGCCATCAGACAAACCCAAGCATTTACAAATCAGTACATGTGCATTTAAACACTGTTTTGGTCGAACTGTCTAAACACCAGAACGGTGCAGGAAATTAATATTATTTTTGAAATTAATACACTCACTCGCTCATTATCTTTCGATTTAATCCCTGATTTAGCAGGGATTACCGCTGTAGAATGAACCGCTAATTACCCTGGTATGTTTTTTATGTGGCAGATGCCATTGCAGCTGCAGAAGGTAAAACATTTTTCTAAATTTTAAAAGTTGAGTAATTAATTTAAACATTATTTTTTTCAATTGGAAATTTATTTATTAAAGATGTGAATTTTATAAATATGTTTTTGTTAAATTTAGAGTAAATGAATATATTTGATTTATTTTTAGTTAAATAGTGTCAAAATAGGAACTTTAGCCACATTTAGTTTAAATGCATGTAAAAATTTGCATTTATTTTTGCTTAATTATGGATTTACATGTATTAATATTTAAATTAAATATGGGGTAAAATTAAAGCATGGTAACACTTTATTTTGATGTCCATTTTAAAATGAGTGGACTCTCTGCTTAATATCTGTTGATACTGCTCCTTCAACAGACATTTAACTGACTGTAAGAAACTTTGCAAGTACACGTCAACTTACACTAACCCTAACCCCAACCTAACAGTCTACTTCTAATCTGAGAATTAGTTGGCATGTAGATGCAATGCAACTTGCATTCAACAAACAGACCATCAAAATAAAGGGTGACCGAAAGCATAAGCATTTGAAGTAATTTGAAATATAAAGATTTTTTTTAGTTAAATATGTACAAAAAATTTGACACAATTTTGGCAAATGAAAATAGTCATTTATAATTATTGAATTTATTTTTTAGATCATATGGGATGAAAATCACAAATTCTAATCATTCTTTTAATTTTTTAAAAATGTAATTTATTTTTTTATAATAAATATTGGGTCAGGGGTGGGATTTTATGAATGTATAAATATTGCATTAATTTGTAGTTAATAAATATTTATACAAATCAAATTACTTTGAATATATAGTTTTAAAAACTTTACACTAAACTTTACTAAACATATTTACACAAATTTGTGTTTCAGATGCAGTGCTCAGCATATGTGAATACAACCCCCCACAAATCTCTCATTTAAATGAACATTTTCTATAGGATGCTTTACAATATTATATTTGTGCATATACATTAGTTTAGTCAGTACTGAAGCCAAATCTGAAGCTAATCTAACAAAATAACTCTCGATAAAAGTTCAAAAATTTGTAGCCCAAATTTATATGTTAGGGACAAATATTAAATAACATTAATATTATTAAATTATTATTAAAATTATATTAAATTATATTTAATATAAATAAATTATAAATTATTATTATTAAATTATATTAAATAACATTTTCAAAATAGCATCTTTCGGATGAGACGTTAAAATGAGGTCCTGACCCTCAGTGGTCATTAAAAATCCCATGGCACTTCTCGTAAAGAGTAGGGGTGTAACCCCGGTGTCCTGGCCAAAGTCCCTCAATCGGCCCTTACCCATCATGGCCTCCTAATCTTCCCCATCCACCGAATTGGCTCTATCACTGTCTCTTCACTCCACCAATAGCTGGTGTGTGGTGAGCGCACTGGCGCCGTTGTCCTGTGGCTGCCGTCGCATCATCCAAGTGGATGCTACACACTGGTGATGGTGTGGAGAGACCCCCCTCATGATTGTGAAGCGCTTTGGGTGTATGGCCATACACAATAAAGGCGCTATATAAATACACATTACATTACATTACAAAAATCAAGAGAAACATAAAATATATACAATTTTGTTAAAATGTTGTAGTTTGTAATTTGTTTTGCAACATTCTGCATGAATTTAAATGTATTATCTTTCCATTTCTAAAGATGTTCTGTGACTAAAATATTATTTTAATAAATATATCTGTTTAATAAATCTGTTTTGTTCAAATGCACCAATATATATTACCCATATTCACTGAGAAATGGATAAAAATAGTCATTTTCAAAATGGGGTGTACTCATTTATGCTGAGCACTGTATATGCCAATCTAAAAAATATTCTTCTGATTCTTCATCATCTCTGTTCTCTTCTGCAGTGTTTTGGTGCAGGCCTGATCTGATGCATTGCAGTGCTTATAAAAAATCATTTAACATTTTGAAAGTATCAAAGTCCCTGACAGCAGGCAAACAGGCATCCAAGTACATGATTATTCTGCGATACAACACAAAGCTCTGCTGTCAAAATTGTTTATCTGTCTTTTGTAGCAATTCAGGAACAGAAGAACCATTGCTATCAGAAAGGACGCTCTGCACCTTCGGTCAGCTCTCTCTCTCTCTCTCTCTCTCTCTCTCTCTCTCTCTCTCTCTCTCTCTCTCTCTCTCTCTCTCTCTTTCTCTTTCTTTTCTCTCTCTCTCTCTCTCTCTCTCTCTCACACACACACACACACACACACACACACACACACACACACACACACACACACACACACACACACACACACACACACACACACACACACACACACACACACAAATGTAATCTATCTCTCCTTCTTGCCAGGCTAAATTATGTTACTGAGCTCTGAACACAAACCACTTTGCCCAAAACCAACTTACTGACTAACCACAATTCATTTCAGTCTGCAAATATACTGGCAGCCAGTTTGTGTTTGGGCATATTTGTTCTTTTTTATTTTTAATATGCAATTAAAATGTAAAAATGAAGAAGGGCTCAAATACAACATTAAGGCGAGACTCTAAAGCAAAATCACATTTGAGACACTTATGTAAATAAAAACTTTTGTATTTGAACTTCTCACAGAAACTTTCCACCATTCTTAAACTCATTCTCCCTTTAGTGAATTTGGATTCTTCTTAATGAGCGTCCTCATGCACTAGGTTGGTCATTTACATGCCCCAACCATCTCCATATAAGGGCTTACCCCAAAGTGTCACTCATACAAGGAAAGACAATTATGGCACCGAAACTACAGATAAAGAAAACTAGTTTAACGATTATGAATGTGAGAATCTGCTGTCTTTCACTTTTTTTTTGTACATCTAGAATGAGTTTTTGAAAAGGTTTTTGATAAATCATGATGCATTCATGAAAATGTCTGTTTGCACATTTTTCTGTCTGTAGATTTCAATTTAACTATAAATAGGTTTCTACAGCTCTTACATACACCAGCCCAGCTATATATATATATATATATATATATATATATATATATATATATATATATATATATATATATATATATATATATATATATATATATATATATATATATATATAATGTACTAAAACTTACTAGAGCCTACTATACTGTACACTACCTGACAAAAGTCTTGTCGTGGATTCCAGTTGTAAGAGCAACAGATAATATCTTGACTTCTGGTTGATCATTTGGAAAAGAGGCTGAACAGAAGGTAGAATTTTCTAATGAATCATCTGTTAAACTGCATCCCAATCATCACAAATACTGCAGAAGACCTATCGAAACCCGCATGGAACCAAGATTCTCACAGAAATCAGTCAAGTTTTGTGAAGGAAAAATCATGGTTTGGGGTTACATTCAGTATGGGGGCGTGCGAGAGATCTGCAGAGTGGATGGCAACATCAACAGCCTGAGGTATCAAGACATTTGTGCTGCCCATAACTTTACAAACCACAGGAGAGGGAAAAATCTTCAGCAGGAAAGCGCTCCTTCTCATACTTCTGCCTCCACATCAAAGTTCCTAAAAATATTAAAGGTCAAGGTGCTCCAGGATTGGCCAACCCAGTCACCAGACATGAACATTATTGAGCATGTCTGGGGTAAGATGGAGGAGGCATTGAAGATAAATTCAAAGATTCTTGATGAACTCTGAGTCCTGTAAGAACGCTTTCTTTGCCATTATAGATGACTTTATTAATACGTTATTTGAGCCATTGCAGAGATGTATGGATGCAGTCGTCCAAGCTCATGGGAGTTACACAATATTAATTCTTTTTTCACTGTGCACCATGACTTTATATTCTATACTGGACATTATTTCTGTTAAGTGACAAGACTTTTGTCTAAGCAAAGTCAGACCTTACTGTCCTAATTAAATAATTAAAAATTAAGGCATGATCGTATTTTATTTTGGTAAAATAAGCGTAATCTGGCCTTTGCCTTTCATATAAGCCACTTCTGATGCCAAATGATCAACTAGAAGTCAAGTTATTATTTGTTGTTCCTAAAACTTGGATAGGCGACAAGGCGTTTGTCAGGTAGTGTACAGATTAGAATGCAATTTTGCATGCACTTGATGCTATTGTTCATTTCAGTTAATCCTTTCAGGTAAATTTAATGACAGGTTCTCAGATTATATATATATATATATATATATATATACATATATTAATATATAATTTTGAAGATGACTTTATCCAGTGTTCATTTTTTTTGATAGAAATATATGCAGATGACACATTTTAATTAATACCTCATTTGCATATTTAAAAGTAACATAAATTGCCATTCTTAATGAAATTCATCAACTGTGAAAATATGGTGATAACAATTAGCTACTTTGTATACCCTCATCACCTGCAGTGCCTTGCAATAAAAGTACACATGCTAAAAGAGCTCGCAAGATATAAATCGGGTTGAGTTTGGGATTGAAAGAAGCTGAATTCAGACCACGCTATGTACATTTTAAAGTGCAATAGAAAGATATTAATTTTTATAACTACTTAGCGATTCTCTTTGTCTCCACGTTTGATGAAAGCCAGAGGGAGAAGTAGTGTAGAGACAACATGAAACTGTGAAAGGAGTGTTAAAAGAGTGTTCCCATGGAAACATATTCATCGTTTGATTTTCAACTCACTCCGTGAAGCTTAATTGCTCATCATAGTTTTAACTTGACTCTAAACAAATACCGTTTTTATTCTTTCTTTGATAATTACATGTTTTAATAGCCCAAATAAACAAGTGTTTGGACACTGCAATTAAAAATATATGTGCAGTTCCTCATATTAACAAAAGAAGTGGGCATGTGGCATCTGCAAACAAGTTATGTTGACCTTTTGTTGTTAGTAACTTAACTTTTCTTGCCTATTTTGCAGTTCTGTTTAGTTCTCATTTTAGTGTATATAACATGTTAGTTCCATAGGATTTTTTTGTGATGTGGAAAATATTGACAATCACAGAATACACTTCTATGAATGGAGTTTTTAACTCAGAATGACTTAAAGACAAAAAAAAAGAACATTTTGGATAAAATAATTAAAGGTAAATCATCAACCTATTAATGCTGCAATATGGACTAGTGTCTGAAATTATTAAAGCACAAAAAGACCAAAGATTTTCTGCATTTCTCTATCCAAAACATTATTAAAATCTTTAAAACATCATCAAAATGATGATCTGTGGCAAAAGTAAGTTACAAAAATGAGTGTTTTGAATAATTATAATTGGTCTAAAAAATAAGGAAATTAAAGTATGCCATCTGTGCATCAATAATATTCAGTTTATTTTCTTTATTTGCTGTTTTGTTAGGCGTTTGTTGGTCTTACGGCTATGTGATTGACTTGAAAAGCTTAATTTGGAAAGAAATAATTATTTTAGAGTAATTAGTGTGGTTTTTGTATGGAAGTGCATCTGCATAAAATATAATAAACAAATTACAAGCATGTATTCAGTGACAAATTAAATAGTCAGATATAAAATAACACTGCATCAAGCTTTAAATTAAATAAATTAATCTTTAAGCCTTTAAAGGGGGTCTCAAACTCAGTCTTGGAGGGCTGGTGTTCTGCGAATTTAGTTTCAACCCCAATCAGACATACCTGAGCTAGCTAATCAAGCTCTTAAGCCGTACACACTGAACTTTTCTCCCCATAGATTTTTATTCATACTCATGCGAATATGGCAGACCAGAAACGCAAGCTCATGTGACAATTTTTGCAGTTCGCTGTGTTGGAAAGGTAAAGCTTGGTGAACTGTGACCTACGAAATTGCATCACGTGTGATTGCGTAAGACCAATCGAAGATCAAAACGTGACCTCTCTGGACAGAATTTTTAATTATTTATTTTAATGTCTAATCATCCTGTTTAATCCCACCCCTTCCCGCAAGGCTGTACGATATAATTTCGCATGCTTAAATTCTAGTGTGACCGCAGCTTTACTAGGCTTTCTAGAAACATCCTTGTAGGTGTGTTGAGGCAAGTTGGAGCTAAAATCTGCAGGACACCAGCCCTCTACGACCGAGTTTGAGAACCCATGCTGTAAAGTATTGTTTCTTCAGTGAACTTGATTGAAATTTTAGAACAGTAGCAAGCTTTAAGCACATGCAAATGATAAACATTATTTATTGCATCCTGTAATTTGACTGTTGTAGATGCACACGTTGCTAAGTCGACGCTGAAACTATATATTGTACAGCCATAATTGGTCGTAAAGCCAAAATAATGATTGGTCTACCTGTATTTATTAAGCAGCTGATATGAGTTCATATTATGAACTATATAACATTCTATTGTAACCTTATTGTAAAGTGTTACTGAAAATACGTTCTGCTCTGTTATTAATGACATGAAGTGTACTAAACATTACATTTACTTCTTGTTTTCCAATTTTTAGATGCCATAGTTTTCAGCGTGACTTCTCAGACTTTTTAAAAAGCAAATATGTGATATTAATCATGTTAAACAATGTTTTAATATTCAGTTCAGTTTGTTCATTTAATTGGATGCAGCCGAGCCTTTCTTAGCAATGTGCTGCAAAAGTCTATAAAATGCAATTCCCTTTATAAAATTCCATACTTTTTTTTAACTCCCTGATATGAGTTCATCTTATGAGAGTATAAAGCAGGGGTGCCCAATCCTGTTCCTGGAGATCTACCTTTCTGCAGTGTTCAGCTCCAACCATGATCAGACACAACTAAACCAGCTAGGTAGGATCTAAATAAGCATTTGGTAATTAAATACAGGTGTGTTTCATCAGGGTTAGAGCTGAACACCGCAGGACGGTATGTCTCCAGGAACAGTGTTGGGCACCCCTGAAATATAGCATTTAATTTTAATTAAATAGTTTAATTTTAATGCAGTTTATTTCATTATGAACCTAAAACTTTCAATGAGTGTAAGCAATCTGTAAAATATTTTTGGGGCCACTGAATTTTTAACTTCCACGAAGCCCTGCAGCTTCTTCTCAATGTAAACACCATTTTCACTCGTGTAGGTCTCGGAATGAATCGCAATCAGTTTCTCTAAGCAAATAATCTTTTTCTGAATGGCCACACGCCGCTGTGAGGGAGCAGCTTTGGGAATACGCAAACAGATGGGAATCCTAAGTCAGTTTTTAGCCATCTTTTAAACAGAATTTAAAAAGAGAAGCTGGGTAGTTCTGTTTTGTCATGTTTTGTTGAAGTGGATATGTTTACCCCAGGCTCAGCTGTAAAACCTGACAGTTTTTCCCCTGTCTGGTTGTAAAAGCTGTCAGGAAATCTAGATGGCCAGCTCCCAGCTTCAAACAAGCGATATAGCAAAATGACAGTTGCCTCATTCTGAAATCAGCTTCCACCTGCTTAGTAAAAGTGGGCCATTTGGTTAGTGTTTATGATCATATATTTTAAAAGTATGTATAAAAAGAAGAAATATATTCAGAGCAATATACTGTTGAACATCCAGATGCCATCATCACTGCTAAGAAAGATGTTTAGATGAATATGTAAAGTGCTGTATGATTTTCTCTCAGTAGTAATAAACAACAAACAACAACACAGCACTAAAGAAAGCATATGGCAATGATGATGTATTTATATAAATTATCTTTACCACAATTTATCTGTAAACCTGCTACAGCGGCCTTTAGACCCGTATAAAAATGTGTTTGACGATTTAGGATATGCGAGTTCCTGAGCCAGTAGCCGTTTATCACTTAGATACCCTTATGAGAGCAGCCTTACCATAGACACGCTTATTGTGGAATCTACCACTGGCTTATGCATGTGTCTTTATCATGGTTAAACTTGAAATATAACAAATTTTGCCTACAATATTTGGTCTTGGCCATAGATTATTTGTTCTTGAGTCAATGTTGGATGCGGTAGAGAAGTACAAACAGATTTAGCATTATAATTCTGAATAAAAACGTTCATAAGCAGGATCCTCTGTAAGAAACTCAATATTTCTTTGTTACTAATTCTAAAATGAAATTTAATTCCTGACGCAAAAGTGTTTTTAGTATTCAATGTATATTTTTATTTACACAATTTGATAATGAAGGAACATTATTTACATTTACAGAATTTATCGCAATATACAAAATTTCTATTACAATACAGGAATTTACGATACTAACGGGGGTAATACTTACTGTTATACGTATGCTGTACAAAAGCAGTGTATGTACATCAGTGCCTTCTGTCTGTCCTCCTAGACCTGAACAGACCTCAGTCAGTTTTATCTGTTTTCTGGATTTAAGCCTAATAATCACACAATTAGATCTTTAATCTTAAAAGAAAATGTGTCTATACCATATGTTTTTTTTTACTGGTACTATATCTTTAATAATGTAAAGTGAACTCAAGTATGGTCATCACCTCAGATTTTTTTTTATTACAAATAAGGCTAAGAAATATTGTTTAAATTAATTCAGTGTTTATCCCACAAAAATATTTCTACAAAAATTTTAATTTGATACTGAGTTAGAATGCTGTTTTTGTGAAAGCTTTAATGAAACTATTTCACATTTATTGGTCTTGCCAATATACTCAACATTTTTTGATTAATGTTGAAGCTTTTATTGCTCATACTATTTTAAAATCATTTTCCTTATCTTTAAACATGTGATTTTGGGTTATTATGTTAAGATATTATTAAAAGATGCTGGTTTTATTATAAACTTTATTTTATTATTATGTAAATTTGACATACATAAATCCAAGTTTGCCAAAAGCAAACCTCTCATGGGGCTAGAAAAAGAGATTCAAATGTATATTAAAGTGATTCCTAAGTCTAAAAATAGAAAAGCTATTAAAACAGTTGCTGTGCTAATATAGAAACATATTGCAGAACTATTTATGTTCTATTACTCATTGAAAACCCAGATGGCCTTGTTTGAAAGTGGCTAACTGTGAGAACTATGAATAACGACAGAACATTATACAAGTAGTTGAGCATGTTTGTGAAGATGTGGCTTTGAATGTAGTGGTGATTTTTGCATCAATGTGTTGTTATTAATCATCCTCTCTTTTAGGTTTAGTCAGTTGTATGTGAAGTTGCACAAATTACCTCTTTAATAAAGCTTGGAATGATGCTGTAACACTAAACACATGTAGGTAATGTGGTCCTGAAGTCAACATCGAAAATCAGAGTTTCACATTTGAAGAAGTATTGTGATGTGTATGTACAGTATGAGTGAAGGGACATTGATGCTGTCATGCTGCCATTTTTAGGTCACTAAGAATTAATATATGAATTTTCATATATTAATCACTTTTTATTGCCAATGTACTGTATTAACAGCTTGTGATAAATCTTAAAATCACAAGACCTTCCCAAGTCTCCTAGGTTGTCTGTGGCTCAATCTCAGATGGCTTGAGGCCGTCATGTGTGTGTCTCTGTTGAGTCCTCAAAACCGTAGGGTGTTCCATTCATCATTTTGGCTTTCAGAGGAGCGCTTGCAATGCACACTTCTGCCAAGACCATACTGAGGCAAGCTTTGAGCAAACTTATCTACTTAAAAGCATTGTGTCACAAAAGTGCAGACCCAGAGGAAGAGCACAAAAGTTTAGGGTGCCATTTGAAATTGAGGTTCAAATCTTGTTGATTTTTGTGTAAAGGACTTGCAATATTTTTGTTTGGAAAATCATTGTAATATCTTATTTTCAACGCAATCTCACTGCAATTCTTAACTTTTTGATTTAGTGGCTAATTTGTATGAATTCATAAGATCTAATTGATACAAATTAGTATGATTTGCTCATCACCCAATGACGGTTGGGGTTAGGGGTGGGGTTAGGTGCCACGCCTCCTTTTTAAAATCGTACATTTCCGTACGACTGTACTCGTACGAATTCGTAGGAATTAGCCACTAAACTGACAAAACGTAAAATACTTATGTTTCCTCGTGAGATCAGGCTGCTTATTTTACATAACCCTGAGCATAAGCAGTGCTGAGTAGATTGAGTGATCTACTCTGATTCATTAGTTTAGAATGTAATATTATCTAGTTACAAGTAATTTTTTTTTACAATGTAATCCAGATTACATGTAATCAGTTACTACTCAATAAATTGCAGACTGTAGTTCACTTAACAGCCACTTGTGTTGTTAAACAAAAAGTTTTACTGCAATTCTACATATAGCCCTTTTAAAAAGCAAATATGTGATATTAATCATGTTAAACAAAGTTTCGACAATCAGTTCAGTTCGGTCATTTCTCAAAGATGCTGATTTTAGATACTGCTGAGCCTTTCTTACCAATGTACTGCTACAGTCTATAAAATGTAATTGCCTTTATAAAATTCCATAATTTTTTTTGCACAAGAAGGCTGTGCTGAACAAAGCGTATGGAAATGAACTGCTGAAATCATCCTTTTGATTTGTGAGTGAGAGCGGAGGGGAAGCTGCGAATGGGGTGTTTTAAAAAGGTCAGAAACTTCACTGAAACTGCAGCAGTTAAATCTGCTCACCTGTTCACTCCCAGAACAGCTTTCCGGGCAGCGACTGACCTTTATCCTTCAGTAGACAGGAACTTTTGCTGTACCAAAGTGTCCATTTATTTTAAAGTGCCTCTTATGCTATTTTAAAGGTTTCTCGTTTTATTTCTGAGGTCTCCACACAATAGATTTACATCCACCCAAGGTTAAATAGCACTTTAAGGCTCATGTACACATGTCTGGTTCCCCAAAGAACATTTAAGCATACAGTTCTTAAAACAACAGTTTTTTTAGTTCGAAGACTTTAAAGAATGGAATGAAAAGGTTCTTTTGATGTTAAAAGTTCTTCATGGAACCATTGATGTAATAAAGAACCTTTATTTTTAACAGCTATGAAAAAATAGAGAACACTTGAAAATCCCCACATTGTATTAACTAGACTTTATTACCCTATATGTGGGTTTGAGTAAGTCTGAAAACATTTCTTCCGAAGTTTCAGTAAAAATAGTCATTTTTAAAAGAGCAGTTAATGAAAATAAGGCTTATTTCACCAAATATTATAGTATAAATAGTATACTAATACTATTTATAATACAAATAGTATTTGAACCCCTGAAGTTAAAGCATTGGTATTTTATTGTCTTAACTTATATAAACATATGAAAACTTGGCATATTTTTATTTAATCCAAAAACAGCTGCAAATGACAATATATTTATTTAATTTTAAGAAAAATATCGTTGGTAGATTACAGAATAACAGCAAAAAAGTCTGTTCGCGTAAATGTACACTCACCGGCCACTTTATTTGGTACAGTACCGAGTTAGACCCGCTTTTGCCTTCAGAACTGCTTTAATCCTTCGTGGAATAGATTCAACAAGGGACTGAAAATATTCCCACGGTTTCCGCTACATTCATTCTTTCGTGGTGGGGCGCCACACCAAAATTCATCCCGCCACGGGTACATTACAGCTTCTCATTCAAAACATTTAGTCGTGTTTTTTTTATAGTGGGTTATAATCGCACCAAAACATATTAAAAGGGCAATGAATTATAACAGCGCAAACTTTTCTGTAACCGTAGTAGTGCTGTGCGCTATTTGTTCAACCCTTTAAGGTGACGCTGACTGACTGACTGACAGGTGCGTGATGCGTGAGGCCAGCATACACGACGTAGCTTTCAGTTAAGATGAACACAGTTTCCATAAGTATACTTTATTAATAAAGGTCTATGGCTCTGCATACAATGAATTTATCTTGCTGGAGTTTATAGCGTTTCACTTTACTTCAGGATGCATTAAAGTCGCAAAACGCACAAAAACGCACTAAATCGCACTTCAGCAGCATTTATTTGACAGTGCACAAGAAGATCTGCACTTGAGCGTGTAAATTTGAGGGCATGCAAGACGTTTTGTGCACGAACAGAGGAAATCGGCGCACAAGCAAAGAGCTTTGCATGCTCATATTACATAAATGCGATCTCGACTTGTAGTACTGCGCTATAGGTAGTTGGCAGATCTGTGTAAAAAAGACCTGCCGCCACAGCTGGAAAAAATCCTAGAGGTAACTGATTCCTCTGAGATTTTAGTCCATATTGACATGATAGCATCATGCAGTTGATGCAGATTTGTCGGCTGCACATTCATGATGTGAGTCTCCCGTTTCACCACATCCCAAAGGTGCTCTATTGGATTGAGACCTGGTGACCGTGGAGGCCATTTGAGTACAGTGAACTCATTGTCATGTTCAAGAAACCAGTCTGAGATGATTCACGCTTTATGACTTTCTGCTGAAAGTAGCGATTAGTAGATGGGTGCACTTTGGTCATAAAGGAATAGACATGGTCAGCAACAATACTCAGGTAGGATGTGGCGTTGACACAATGCTCAACTGGTACTAATGGGCCCAAAGTGTGCCAAGAAAATATCCCCCACACCACTACACTACCACCACCAGCCTGAACCATTGATACAAGGCAGGATGGATCCATGCTTTCGTGTTGTTGACGCCAAATTCTGACCCTCCAAATGTCGCAGCAGAAATCGACAGGCAACATTTTTGCAATCTTCTATTGTCCAATTTTGGTGAGCCTGTGCGATATGTAGCCTCAGTGTCCTGTTCTTAGCTGACAAGAGTGGCACATGGTGTGGTCTTCTGCTGCTGTAGCCCATCCGTCTCAAGGTTGGACGTGTTGTGCATTCAGAGATGCTCTTCTGCATACCTCAGTTGTAACGAGTGGTTATGTGAGTTACTGTTGCCTTTCTATCAGCTCCAACCACTCTGGCCATTCTCCTCTGGCATCAAGGCATTTGCACCCACAGAACTGCCACTCACTGGATATTTAATTTTTTTCTGAAAAACCATAGAGATCGTTGTGCATGAAAATCTTAGCAGATCAGCAGTTTCTGAAATACTCAGACCAGTCCATCTGGCACCAACAACCATGCCACGTTCAGCGTCATTTAAATCACCTTTTTTCCCCATTGTGATGCTCGGTTTGCAGCAGATCGTCTTGACCATATCTACATGCCTAAATGCATTGAGTTGTTCCATGTGATTGACTGATTAGAAATTTGCGTTAACGAACAGTTGGACAGGTGTACCTAATAAAGTGGCTGGTGAGTGTAAATTACAATTATAAATTGTACATTTATAGAATTAAAACAAATTCAAGAAGCCACTTAATAGACCATAAAGCATTTATTTTGCACTTCACAATTCACATACAGCTGTATTACACACTAAAAATGCAAAAATCATAATGGGTCACTTGAAGAATGATTGTGTACTACACATAATACTGTCAGATAAGAATACTAATATTTGCATCATGCCGTTTTTCTCTCCAGAACGCATTGTCCCTCATTCCACGGCTGCAATTTCGAGATGTTCCTCCATTAGATGGCTGTCAGTACAATCTCTAATTACACACTGCAGGAGTCTTGAGAACGATGCCTGCCAGCAACACTTTTCGCTCGAATCTGCTCAAAAATCTGCTTTTCAAGCGTGGAACAGATTGCTTCCTTGAGACAAAGCTGTCATTTGCTTGTAAATGACAACTATTGGATTTGCATGTCTGTTTGGTGTTGGCAATTCAGTTCAACCCTAGATCTCTCTGGAGTAGCATTGAAAGAGTGGTTATTAACTAGCCGGTTTGGAAATAGTTTGCTGGGATCTTGGTGTCAGGAAGAGAGGAATAAAGAGATAAATGAGTTTTTAGCTGGGGCAGGAATTGTCAGCTAAAATGTATTGCACTGACCCAGCATGAGTGTCTAATATGTGTAAGGGTGACCTCTTTCTGGTGAGAAAGTGTATTTTTTTTGCTTTCCTGGAACCTTAAAATTGCCCCAAATCTACTGTGATGCTTTTTAAAAATGTGTTTGTTGCTACGTACCTTTTAGAAGTTTAGGGCTAGTAGTTTAGGGCTAGAGTTTTGTGTTTTTTTTTTTTTTTTTCTTTGGACAGAAAATAGTTTTTATTCAGTAAGGATATATTAAATGGATTAAAAGGGAGTAGACTGATGTTTATGTGAGTGTATTTTAAGATTTCTGGCTGATATATTAACCTATAATAGTTCAATCGTTTATCGTCGATAAGGCACAAGATGTGCATGGCGTGATTTGTTAATATTTTCAGACCAGCGCAACCCTAATTTTCACATTTTGTGCCACGTTGTTTAAATAGCAAATCCATTTGTGCCACTTTGTAGACTCATGGGTGTGCCGGTCTAAAAATGAGGTGTGTTAAGGCACATTGTTGGCGCGTTGCTATTTTGAGGAACTGAAATAGACTGCGCAATTGACCAACTAAAAGCTGGCCTAAAGTCCAGCACAGAGTGTGTTAGTTACGTGCCTATGCTGGTCCAAATGCTTACACATTGCTTTATATACACAGGATGTACAGCAATAAACAAATATCTTTACATATGAAAAAAATTAAAGGATTAAAATATTACAAAAAATATAATTTTCTACATAAATATAAAAGCCACTACCTAAAATGCCGCCTTCACATCGGGGCACTTTTTCAGTTTATTCATGACAATTTGAATTTGTATAATGTTATTATTATTAGCAGTATTATTTATTATATGCATATTTATATTTGTTTTAATTAAAACAAGTTTAGATTTATCCACCTGTCGGGTTTTGGAGACTTATGCATCACTATGGGTCATAAGGATAGGGCGTGTGTTTGGATATATCTCAGTTTTTTGACCACACTTTGTTATTATTGTTCATTTATTCGTTTGCTAGAAATTAGAATTTAATTTAGAAGTAGTTTTGAAACAAATCTTTGTGCTTATCAAATGGAAATTAAATATTTAGGCTAATGGATGTCTTCAGTGGAGTGCATACAACTTTGTTTCCTTACTCCCCGAAAGTACAGGAGTAAAGTAAGAGTAAAAGAAAAATAAAGAGAAAGAGGCCAAATGGAGGAGCCTCATTCTTTATCCTTGTGCAGATGGTCTGTTTAACTGTTTTTTCTCTAGTGAAGCATTCAGTTATTTCATTTACAAAGTCTGCCATGTAAATAGCAAATGCGCCATGGCGTGACACAACTGACTCTTAAAGGGAATGGGAAATGAAACCCTGATTGGTTTAATGCACGTTATACTCAAAACACACCTATAACTCATTAAGAGAATAAGCACAACCCTGTTAGACCTTGCGCTAGGGTGCCAAGCGTATTTTTCCGTCCTTAAAAGAGCAAAAGTTTATGTTTATTTTACATGCATTTTTTATTTCTCTTTGCTATTTGGGCTCATTGGAACCTAATTAGAATAAAAATCTAAGTATCATCTTTTGAAGTGATGTACATTTAGAGAAAAAGAATACATCAGTTCTGTCTGATATTCTGCAATATTAGAATTCATACAGTCTCCTTAGCCTTCTGTATTACTCAGCCCACATAGAATGACAGCAGATGTATAAACGCACTACAGTTTGACAAATATTGCAGCTGTTGGACAAAATAATGTACTATTGAGGCTTTTTTAGGTGAGAATGTAGTTGTTTCGATTGCAACTAGGCAGTTTATTTGTAAGGATAGTGCCTATATTAAATATTTATAATTTCGGAGATACAGCGCATCGGCATCCATCAGCCTGTCATACTGAGCAGAGCAAAGACAGTTGACGCTTCGCCACAAGATGTGACAGATACCGCATAACAACCCCTTAGAGAAAAAAATAGACATAATTTTAAATTACAGCTGATCAAATCATTATAAAAATGGTGAGTTTAGTCAATCTCTCTCTTTTGTGTTTTGTAGTGCTGTATTTATACCATAGTAATTGTAGTGTATTGAGTGTGAGATGGGACTCACAAATCAGGAATGTATGTATTGTGTTGGCCACTCTTTGCATAGCAGTTACTTTTTGGTTGCTTCTAATGAGTCTCCTGTTTTCGCTACTGCAGACTAGTTCAGTAAAAAGAAAGAAAGGAGAAAAGGCCACATGTGTTTATCGTTTTTCCTTATTGCAAACATAACAGTAATCTGGTAGCGTTTGCTTTGCTTTTGCTTTTTCAGGGTTAATTATTGTGATCTCCCAATTGCAACAGAGAAATACTGAGAGATATCTCTGTAGACTGGTGGCCTTAAAATCTTAAAATGTCAGCAAAATCCCCTGTTTTGTCATCACTGTAGACATTATGGAGGAGAATCATTCAAATACTAATTATAAAGTGAATGAGTGACGGAAGAAAGTAGTTCCTCGTACAAAAGAGTTTTTAGATTCTTGTGTTTGATTTTCTTTTTTTTTTTACACATCATTATGCCGTCGAATTGCTGTATAAACACAATGTCACACTCGTAGCAGTGAGATATGGCTGTATATTGTCACTGGTGGGACACTAAGGAAACACACGCCTCCCACCACTGACAATATACAGCCATATAGCCCTGTTTATTTTGTTTCCCCAATTTATGTTTAACGGAGAGAAGTTTTTTTCAACACATTTTTTTTTAACATAATAGTTTTAATAACTCATTTCTAATTTATTTTATCTTTGCCATGATGACAGTAAATATTATTTGACTAGATATTTTTCAAGACACTTTTATACAGCTTAAAGTGACATTTAAAGGCTTAACTAGGTTAATTAGGTTAACTAGGCAGGTTAGGGTAATTAGGCAAGTTATTGTATAACGATGGTTTGTTCTGTAGACTATTGAAAAAAAAAATTAGCTTAAAGCGACTAATAATTTTGACCTTAAAACTGTTTTTTAAAAAATTTAAAACTGCTTTTATTTTAGCCGAAATAAAATAAATAAGACTTTCTCCAGAAGAAAAAATATTATCGGACATACTGTGAAAATTTCCTTGCGCTGTTAAACATCATTTGGGAAATATTTAAAAAAGAAAAACAAATTCAAAGGGGGGCTAATAATTCTGACTTCAACTGTATGTGGACTCGTGGTCGGAATTTACATAAAACACTTTTTCCTGACTGTTTTTTAATGCATGTATAACATATAATTTTTTTTTTTTTAACTTTCTTTGACTATCAAAGAGTAAAAACAACATTTTTTCCCCCCATTTTGGACAGTTAAAAATAGTGTTTGGAACATTTCATATGCTGCAAAAGAGTTGCAGGATGACACTGTATGTCTGTAACAAAATATAAAACATTCAAAGTATTTTAAGTAGCCACTTAAGAGCTAAAATGTACGAGCTAATTGAGTGTCACATGGACACTCAAGCTCTAGGAGGTTAATGCTTTTTGCGCCATGCGCTTTAGACTTTGCGTCAAGATCGTTAAAATAGAGCCCTAACTGATGATCAAAAATACATTTAAAAGTGTTACAAATGGTTTTAAATGAGTTTTAAATCAATATTGTTAATCAGTGATAAAAAATTTAAAACTGCTTTTATTTTAGCCGAAATAAAATAAATAAGACTTTCTCCAGAAGAAAAAATATTATCGGACATACTGTGAAAATTTCCTTGCGCTGTTAAACATCATTTGGGAAATATTTAAAAAAGAAAAACAAATTCAAAGGGGGGCTAATAATTCTGACTTCAACTGTATGTGGACTCCTGGTCGGAATTTACATAAAACACTTTTTCCTGACTGTTTTTTAATGCATGTATAACATATAATTTTTTTTTTTTTTTAACTTTCTTTGACTATCAAAGAGTAAAAACAACATTTTTTTTCCCCATTTTGGACAGTTAAAAATAGTGTTTGGAACATTTCATATGCTGCAAAAGAGTTGCAGGATGACACTGTATGTCTGTAACAAAATATAAAACATTCAAAGTATTTTAAGTAGCCACTTAAGAACTAAAATGTACGAGCTAATTGAGTGTCACATGGACACTCAAGCTCTAGGAGGTTAATGCTTTTTGCGCCATGCGCTTTAGACTTTGCGTCTAGATCGTTAAAATAGAGCCCTAACTGATGATCAAAAATACATTTAAAAGAGTTACAAATGGTTTTAAATGAGTTTTAAATCAATATTGTTAATCAGTGATAAAAAATTTAAAACTGCTTTTATTTTAGCCGAAATAAAATAAATAAGACTTTCTCCAGAAGAAAAAATATTATCGGACATACTGTGAAAATTTCCTTGCGCTGTTAAACATCATTTGGGAAATATTTAAAAAAGAAAAACAAATTCAAAGGGGGGCTAATAATTCTGACTTCAACTGTATGTGGACTCGTGGTCGGAATTTACATAAAACACTTTTTCCTGACTGTTTTTTAATGCATGTATAACATATAATTTTTTTTTTTTTAACTTTCTTTGACTATCAAAGAGTAAAAACAACATTTTTTTTCCCCATTTTGGACAGTTAAAAATAGTGTTTGGAACATTTCATATGCTGCAAAAGAGTTGCAGGATGACACTGTATGTCTGTAACAAAATATAAAACATTCAAAGTATTTTAAGTAGCCACTTAAGAGCTAAAATGTACGAGCTAATTGAGTGTCACATGGACACTCAAGCTCTAGGAGGTTAATGCTTTTTGCGCCATGCGCTTTAGACTTTGCGTCTAGATCGTTAAAATAGAGCCCTAACTGATGATCAAAAATACATTTAAAAGTGTTACAAATGGTTTTAAATGAGTTTTAAATCAATATTGTTAATCAGTGATTAAAAACAAATCTGTTTTCAAATCAGTTTTTCTATTATCAGATGTTGTAAAAATAATAATATTGCACTTTTAAAGTGATAGTTCACCCAAAACTAACATTAGTCATCATTTACTCACCCTTTACTTGTTTCAAACCTTCTTTCTTCTGTTGAACGCTAAATGAGTTATTTTGAAAAATCTTAGGAACCTGTAACCCTTGACTTCCATAGTATTTGTTTTTTCTACAATGGAAGTCAATGGTTACAGGTTTTCAGGTTTCTTCAAAACATCTTCTTTTGTGTTAAACAAAAGAAAGAAACTCATAAAGGTTAGGAACAACTTGAGGGAGAGTAAACAGTGAGTAAATTTACATTTTTGGGTGAACTATGCCTTTAAGAACAATAGATTGTATCACACTATTTAATAATAAAATATAATAATAAATATTAGTTTAATAAATAATGCTGTTTGTTAGTTACATCTCTATTTAACCTGAAATTATTTTGACCTGAAATGCCAAATGGCATAAAATAAACGAAGAAACCTGCACCAAACACTTGCACCTCAAAATAAACAGTATGTTTTTTTATATGCAAAAAGAAGTGTATACTCCTGATTAGTAATGGGCGATGTAAACGATATGCGATATAAACGATACAAAATTGGCCTACGATAGAGATTCTAATTCTATTGCACTATCGCGCAATTCTATTGCACTAAACAACAGTGCGACCATTTCGCTCGCATTTGCGACAAAAAATAATAAGCTCGATTGATAACTTAATTCAGTCGGCCACTGTAAAACAACATGCTCTTCACACTAACTTATGGTGTATTACGTTGGAAATCTATTGTGACTTTAGCACATGCTGAGCTCTCAACAACAGCACTAAGCAACGCATGGCACCGAATGGCGACGTGTCGCACAACTTGCGAGACTCATGCATGGCATGTCGTGGCTTGTCACACAGATTCCCACACAGCGCTTCCCACACAGATTTTACCTGGGCGGCCGATATATTATTGGGGCGGCCCGGTTCTGAGTTCGCGAGAAACTGAGAACACTCTGCCACAGACTCACAAGCTCTGCATGCAGACCCACAGAGACGCGCTGGATACAGAAGAGCGCGAAGACTAAATAGACTGATCCAGCTTACTATTTGGGGTGACAATACATTTTCCCCGGACATGTCCAAGAATCTGCTTTCGCTTTCGATATTAATTGTATTCATTTTTGCATTACTTTATAAGCAAACTTTATCTGGTGCGTCTCCATCTCTCTGCAGCACCAACACAGCAGACAGACAGAGAGAGAGAGAGGGAGAGAAAGAGCAGATCAAGACACCAGTTTTAATTTCATTAGGAGAACAAAATGTTTAAAATCAAATGCGTTACCTTAGGCTGCAGGTTAGAAATACGTTTTTATTGAAATTATCTGCAATACACAATTTTATTTGACTAATTTAATACTAAAAAGTAATTTCAGTACAGTGTAAGTTCCTTAACTAAAAAGACACCAGTTTTTTTGTTCTCTGTAACTTGGCACTTAGGAACCAAGGACTTAAAAGAAAAGTCTTTCTTTCTGAAAGGCACTACATTTAGTTTATTTATCTGCAACATTGTGTTGTTTAATTACAGTTTTGCTTTTGCACAATAAATGTTCTCAAAATGACATGCAACGTTTCTTTATTTCCTAAATAAAATAGCAGTTTGGCTTCCCTAAGGGTCTCTGTAACCTGTTCTGAAATGGTTCTAATATAATTTATATATCGCAATATATATCGTTATCGCAAGAGGCTGCAATGTATATTGCAATATGGATTTTAGGCCATATCGCCCATCCCTACTCCTGATGCTGTTGATTTGTAGGTCATTTTAGTCCGTCGCTAATCTTTCTAGCATCTTAACCAAGTCTGGCTCACTTTTGACCTACAGAGTGCTTGCTGAGCGGCTTCAGATTACACTCAGAATGTCTTATCACATACTATGTGACACGTTAGTTCCTTTTGCCCACTCATGGCCTGGTTTTCATGCTCAAGGTCGATAGAAAAAGCTTGTGTTGTCATTTTATCTCCACTTGAGTTCCCCCTCTCTCAAATCTGCATCATTTGATCTGGGTTGTATGGATCTCTCTCCCTCTCTCTGTCTCTGCATCTCCAACATCTGATCTCTCTCCTCTCTTCTCTTTATCTCTCGCTCTTCTAAACTTCCTCCGCCGCTTATCGCTGTCTTTTTGTCTGTCATATTATTCTTTTCGGGATCATTTCTCACTTTGTTTCTCCTTGTCTGCTTCCTAAATTGACTTGGAATATCTTCAAATGTCCAATAAGATATAGATATACAGTAGATAGATTATATAGATACATTTTATTGGAAAACATGATGGTCATATGTAAAGATTAAGTAGTGTTTTGAATAATGTGGTAATCTTAATGTGAGTTTATGGACCGGTATGTTTTCCAGTGCTAGCAGATTAGTTTAGCGTCACTTTGACTTAAATGAAGTGTGTGTGATTTGTGGACAGATCATTTTTTTGAGAGTGTTCTGGGTTGGTGATGCTGTGTGTGTGTCAATAATACAGATTTATTTTTATTGTGAATAATAATAACAACAATAAAATTACTATTCTATAAGATTAAATGCAAATACATCAAAAGATTTAATTGTATATAATAGTATATAATTAAATATATAATTAAATATAAATAGCAATAAATTAACCAAACCAAACAATATTTCATTTGTTTAGAGCAGGGATGCCCAAACTTATTCTTATACAGTAAAGTGCCAAAAAGCAAACTTGACTGAAGGCTGTGGGCCAAAGCTAAATGTACCAAACCGTATGACATTAAATTTGCCATGGGGAATTTCCTAATTTATTTGCTAATATTTAAAAACAATTATAAAATGTTGCCTTAAAACATATTAATTAATGATGCAGTATAATATTTAGCATTTTATAATGAACATATTACAGTCAAAACATAAACAATCTCATTTATAGCACAATGGAGTTTAGTGCTGATTACAGTAGTCCAGTTGCTCCTGCCTTTGCCTTGATTTGCTCGCCGATGCTTGTGCATCTGTCAGCTGACAGTATTTACATTTTAAAAGTCTTTTAGATTTAGATTTATTTACAACATTTAGTTGAAACATTTAATTTCAGTTGGCTTTTTTGTAGCTACTCAATAAAACAAAGAAAAGTTTCATTAAGTTCGAAATGACGACTCATGTCAAAGGCATTCGCCCCAACCAACTCCCCATCATTCTCCCTCTCTTTTTAGATTGGATGGTGGTCCTACTTTGGGCATCTTTGGTTTAGAACCTGTCAAACCAACACAATCTCACGGCAATTCGTACCTTTTTGATTTAGTGGCTAATTCGTATGAATTCATACAATCTCATTCGCACAATTTAGTATGATTTGCCTATATCCCCCAATGACGGTTGGGTTTAGGGGTGGGGTTGGGTGCCATGCCTCCTTTTTAAAATTGTACCTTTTCATACAACTGAACTCATACAAATTTGTAGGAATTAACCACTAAACTGACAAAATGTAAAATACATACATTTCCTCGTGAGATCAGGGTGGTCAAAGTGCATTTAATAATAAAAATAAAATAAATAACAATCTAATAATCAAAATAAATTTTTTTGTGAAGAATAATAATAATAATAATAATAATAATAATAATAATAACAACAACAACAACAACAACATCAATACTGTTACATAAGAATAAATAAATACAAGGATATTAAAAGACTGAAATGTATATAATAATAGCAATAAATTAATCTATAAGAATAAATAAAATGACATCAAAAGGCTGATTATTATTGTTTTTTTTTTTTACTGTTATGCATTAACATTTCTTAACCAAACCAAACCATATTTTATTTGTTTAGAACCTGTCAATTCAACACAATCTCATGGCAATTCGTAACTTTTTGATTTAGTGGCTAATTCGTATGAATTCACACAATCTTATTCATACAATGTAGTACAATTTGCATATGCCCCAATGAGGGTTGGGTTTAGGGGTGGGGTTGGGTGCTACGGCTCCTTTTTAAAATCATACATTTTTGTACAACTGAACTTGTACAAATTTGTACAAATTAGTCACTAAAATACTATATCAAAATTAATTATCAAAATATTAAAACACTTTTTTTAAAATGTATTTTAAAAATAATTTGATGATAAACTATTTAAACAAAACTTTGAAAACTATTTCCATTAATACCTCAGAAATGATGCATCAGCAAAAAGGGAAAATGTCATTAATTGTTAGGACTGTGTTGTTTTGGTTTGTTTTTGTCTGTTGGGGCGTGACTTCGGCGCACATGATGCTCGTCATCGCCCTTATTTAAATGCAGTGCAAGAGTTTGTTGGGGCTGCTGTTCCTTCATTGTTTGGGCAGTTGGCCAGAGCTGCGCTCCAATTTGGGCTTTATGTTTTGTTTTGCATCCACGCACTAGCACTCACAACACTTACCGCATTCATTCACTTGCCTTTCACACCGATTGAACATACTAATACTGATGTTTTGATTGTTGTTCTAGTAAACAATTACCAAAAAGTAAACCATTAGCTTTAATATTCTTATACACAATACATAATACATGAACAAAAAGGGAAATATTATATTAATATTCAACTAATAATAATAAAAATGATGATGATGATGAAAATAATAAGAAAAATACCAATAAATATAACAACAACAGCAACAACAACAACAACAACAACAACTACTACTACTACTACTACTATTATTATTATTATTATTATTATTATTATTATTATTATTATTATTAAGCATGAAAGCAGTATTTTATTTAAGATAACACTAGTCCCAAATATAAATTAAAATAAATAAATTAATTAATCAAAAAAGGAGAGAAAAAAAAAAGAGCGCTGTAAATGACAGATAGTTGGATGGTATAATAAATAGTGCAATCACCCTGATATCTTCCTTTGGGTGTGTGTGGGGTCACCAGAGCTCTGCCTTGAGATAACATTTAGCCGCCTGTAAGCACTGAGGTTACGTCTCTGAATGAGATGAGCTGCCAAGCAACTAGCAGGAAATTCGAGGAGGTGACAGAGTCTGTTCTCAGGGGGTCTCGGCTAAAATGAAGGCCTCACACACACAGAGAGACACACAGACACACACACACTCGGATCAGCGCCGGGAATTCAGAAGGTCCGATGGCCTCCTTATAATTAACGGCTAATAATAGACGATGGTTCGCCTTCAGCACGGTTTTGGTCCTATACCTGTTCCTTTGGGAAAAAAGCTAATGCATTCGAGTGATCCTGGCGACATGTCAAGGGTCCTGGCTAATAGGCAGTGTTAATGGGACAATCAGTTAGCCTCTCATCCTTAGGCTGCGCTATTAGCCTCTCGGGTGTTGTCCTCTTAGCCTGCGCCTTCACCTCTTAAAGGGCTCTTAAAGGCCTCGGCAGCCGCCTGTCTGTCACATTATGACTCAATGAAATCAGCCTTCCCTCCTTTTTAGGGAAAAGCGGGAGAGATACGGCCCACTGTGGGGACATTCATCTCCAGAAGAGCCGCTGTGACAGTAATTGGACTGCAGGACTTTGAGTGTACATCATTTCTGCCGCTATGGAGGAGCATGTAGCATGTAAGCGCTAGTTGGCTTTCTATCATCTCCCGGCCCATTTAGGAGCACGGCCACCTCTGTACATCAATTTTGTTGCCTCTGAGAAAATGCGGACGGCCTGACAGATTGGGTTTTAACACGTAAGCAATCGAGGAACAACTGTGCGGTCCGCCCTTGAAAACCACACCACGGGCTTGATTGGGTAAAGCTATAGGGCGAATTTGGAAATTGGCTTATTTTGGAGTTTCTGAGTATGAATTTGATTTGGATTGGTTATGCTTCACTGGATGTCGAGGTTTTCTGAGGACTCTTGGGGTGGTTGCGAAACAGAGTGATTTCGATTGGGCAACAGAAGTGGTCCAGACATTAAAGTGGAGTAGTTTTTCAGTGGTTATTCCATCATATTTTGAAAATCTTGTATGCAAAACAGATTTAGCTTCAAGATTTAACTGCTATTTATTTTCAAGAATGGCAACCCAGCACTTTTGTGACTTATTTTCACAATAGACATAAATATTGTCAAAGAAAAGTTAAGTGGAAATAAAAGTGTTTTTCCATCATGGTTGATGGTGTTTTGAATTTATGAGTCAAAATTTCCTGTTTCTGTTTTTTTTATTCAATGTGATTAATTTTTAAACAAAAAAAGTAAAAAAAAAACAAAAAAAAAAACAAAACTAAAATAAATAGAAAATAAAAAATATAAATAGCCCATGCAAGTAAAATTTAATTTAATTTAATTTAATTTAATTTAATTTAATTTAATTTAATTTAATTTAATTTAATTTAATTTAATTTAATTTAATTTTTTTTTATTTTAATGTTTAAGTTTTTATTTACAATAAAAAATTGTAAAAAAATTACAATTTACGTTTTATTTATTTTATTTTAATTTAATTGTATTTATTTTTTATTTGTTTTCTTTTTTTCTTTTCTTTTATTTATTTTATTTTATTAATTTTATTAATTTAATTTTATTTATTTTATTGTTTTTTATTTTATTAATTTTATATTATTTTATTTCATTATTTTATTTTTTCATTTCATTTATTTTATATTATTTTCTTTTATGTTATTTTAGTTATTTTTATTTATTTTATTTTATTTTTTCATTTTATATTATTTTATTTTATTCACTACCGATATCCTTTTACCGATATGTCTTTTTTTCCATCCATCCATCCATCCATCCATCCATCCATCCATCCATCCATCCATCCATCCATCCATCCATCCATCCATCCATCCATCCATCCATCCATCCATCCATCCATCCATCCATCCATCCATCCATCCATCCATCCATCCATCCATGTCTGTCTAATATTTAACCTATGACTTGCATGGCCTGTTGGATAGTGCTGCACAAAACCTGCACAGCCTGTTGGAAATTACAGTGATATCCATTTCATTATATCAAAGTTCATATGAAAGGTTATCTATTTGAAATGCATACAGTACTGACACTAGATATTTCCATAAAAATAGTGTCTGGGAGTGTAATATTTAAACATTTTCGCATGTAACCAAATGCTGTTGCATCTTTGATCTTACTATAATTAAATTGAGGTGAGACACTGCAGGCAACAACATGCACCTGTACATTTAGAGATCTTGTGCTTTTTATAAAGTGCTTGTTCAGTATTATTGAGAAAAAAAATCATCCAAAATATACTTCTAAGTGTTTCTTTTATTGCACTTAATTTATGTCTCTGTAGATTTCAATTACAATGCATATTTTTAAAGGCCATTTTCTCAGAATAAGTTTTTTTTCTCCAGCACTGAGCAATAAATCTCCACTTCTGCAGCACATTTATATAAACTCTAAAACACTTTTATTCATATTTATATTCTGAAGGCTTTACAGAGAGATATGCTCATGCATAATTTCCCTGATTATGTACAACACTTTATTATACAAAAAACAGTGAATTATTATTTTTTTGTCTGTTTGCTGTATTTTCTGAATTATGTTGTTAGAGTATAAAAAGATGTTCCCTAAATCCTTACAATAACAACATTTGACTTTAAAAGAAATATACACATAATATAGCACATAATAATTAAGAAACACCTCATTTGTACTCGTTTATACACTCACCGGCCACTTTATTACCTTACACACACCTTACTTGTACCAGGCTGGACCCCTTCTGCCTTCAGAACTGCCTTAATCCTTCGTGGTATAGATTCAACAAGGTACTGGAAATATTCCTCAGAGATTTTGGTCCATATTGACATGATAGCATCATGCAGTTACTACAGATTTGTCGGCTGCACATCCATGATCCGAATCTCCCTTTCCACCACATCCCAAAGGTGCTCTATTGGATTGAGATCTGGTGACTTTGAAGGCCATTTAAGTATGGTGAACTTATTGCCATGTTCAAGAAACCAGTCTGAGATGATTCACGCTTTATGACATGGTGCGTTATCCTGCTGGAAGTAGCCATCAGAAGATGGGTACGCTGTGGTCATAAAGGGATGGACATGGTCAGCAACAGTGCTCAGGTAGGCTGTGGTGTTGACACGATGCTCAATTGGTACAAATGGGCCCAAAGTGTGCCAAGAAAATATCCCACACATCATTACAGCACCACCACCAGCCTAAACCATTGATACAAGGCAGGATTGATTCATGCTTTCATGTTGTTGAAGCCAAATTCTGACCATACCATCCAAATGTCACAGCAGAAATGGAGACTCATAAGACCAGACAACGTTTTTCCAATTTTCTATTGTCCAATTTTGGTGAGCCTGTGTGAATTGTAGCCTCAGTTTCCTGTTTTTAGCTGACAAGAGTGGCATCCGGTGTGATCTTCTGTTGCTGTAGCCCTTCCGCCTCAAGCTTCGACATGTTGTGCATTCAGAAATGCTCTTCTGCATACCTCGGTTGTAACAAGTGGTTATTTGAGTTACTGTTGCCTTTCTATCAGCTGGAAGCAGCCTGGCCATTCTTTTCTGACTTGATGCCAGAGGTCAGAGGAGAATGACCAGACTGGTCATTTTGCCAGACAAGGCATTTGCGCCCACAGAACTGCCGCTCACTGGATATTTTCTCTTTTTCTAATTATTCTCTGTAAACACTAGAGATGGTTACGCATGAAAATCCAAGTAAATCAGCGATTTCTGAAATACTCAGACCAGCCTGTCTGGCACCAACAATGATGCCACGTTCAAAGTCACTTAAATCACCTTTCTTCACCATTCTGATGCTCTGTTTGAACTGCAGTAGATCATCTTGACTATGTCTACATGCCTAAACGCATTGAGCTTCTGCCATGTGATTAGCTGATTAGAAATTTACGTTAACAAGCAGTTAGACAGGTGTACCTAATAAAGTTGGCGGTGAGTGTATATTACAAAGAAACACCTCATTTGTACACTTATATATAGTTTTAAAACCTTAATGTAATAAATCAGCCGTGGAAGTATGGTCATAAATATTATTTTACCTTGTTCAATGATGTGTGAGTTTGCTTTAATTTCTTCTGTTTCATGTAGTAATAGCAGTAGGATGACTAGGTATGAAACTACATTGTCATCAACACATGCTGGTTCTTATAATAGGTCACGGGTCTTTCTCAGGTCTCGCACAGAGAAAATCAAATCTGTAATAACAAACTTGACCTTCTGCTGGCAAAATGTGCCATTGTTTTTCTTCAGCAGTGACTTTATTTGGCTTACGTCTTACTGTGGGCCATAATTCCCCAATAGCCAGACCACTGTGTGTTACAATCATGTTCCCTTAATCAAATACAACCCCTGTGAGTGTATCAAGAGACTCCATACAGTATCTTGAGGAAATGATTTGCCGTAATTTGTCCTGCCTGCCCTCCAGATATTGCAAAGTCACCCACCAGCTTCAGTTGTGTCCTAGTACATCTGTAAAACCTCTTTTTCTTTTTCCACCTTAAGCTGCGCTGATGTGCGATGGGAAATATGAGCTGGAGATATCTCAGAAATTAACGAGAGAAGGTGGAATTGAATCACTGGAACTTCTACTGTTAAATTCGAGGTTCATTTTATCATAAAGCACATGTTGATACAACAGAAGTTGACCACTGTGCTGTACAGAAACAATACAAAAAAAAAAAAATTCTTTGCCTAAAGCCGCCTTTCCACTACACACGACATTCGGACATGACTGTCAGCATACGCCTCCTTGTGCCAGTCGCACCGAATTTACAGTTTTGTCGTGCACCATGGGAGAGAGACTAATTTTCAATGTGTCTGAAATAAAGGAGTGTAAACGCAAGAGCCTTTTCTCTGTGCGTTCACCATGGTTGAATGAATGAATACTAGAAACTCAGACCAGTAAAAATTTTGGAGGGAATGTGGAGACAACATAAAAAAAATAAATGTATTATTCATTTATGAATTGAAATGTTTTTTTAAATATAGACTTTTTTTCTGATTACAAAAATAACGAAAAAACTACTATTTCTCATCTTGCGCGCACAGACCTGCTTGGAAAACACTGGAATACATCACATTCGGTCGGCTGGTCGCATACGGTTTAGTCGCAGGAGTTTATTAATATTTTAAAGGATCCGCAGCTCAAATCGGATCTGAATTTTCCGCATACGGAGATGATCGGAACTCCTCACAGCTGTCGGACTACTCTCCATTGGAAATAAATGACTTTCGGTCTGCCGCTTGTCGTCTGTCATGTGCAGTGGAAAGGCGGCTTAAGACAATAAAATAAATACCTTATAATAATGCATTTCCACTCAGTAAGCTTACATCACACAAATTGAACCTCAGATTCAACAAGACAATAACAATTGGCTTCAACATTAAAAATGCACTCATCTATTGTAAAATGCTGCTGTAATGGGATGTGTTATAGTTAAATGCATACGTTTGTTTTTATGTTTCTTGAATGTTATCGAGGATTCTGCATTTCAAATAGGGCTGGAAAAATTATTCTACCTTCGAGGAACAGTAAATGAGAAGGTTCTGGAAAGTGATTTGTTTTTAAAGTATAGTATTCTTTGTTGCTTCATACATTTTATGCTAGAACTTTAAACGCTTCGTGATAAATCAATAGGGTTTAAAAAATAGAACAAGCAATTAATATCAACACTAGGTTTATAATGTTATCTAATTTTTTTTGTTGATTAATTGCTGAAGCCTATCATGACATACAGTATTATCATGATATTGACATAACAAAAAACAATTTTTTTACTTAATCAGACAATAGCTATTTTCCATGCACCTATTCTTATGCACATTTTGGATATGGGCATAAAAATGTTTGATGGAAACGGCAAGATGCACATAAGTTTTGAAAATGCGCATAAAAAACGTATGCACATAACTGAGTAGGATACACTTTTTATACCATAAGAAAAGATGCGCATAAACTACGATGGAAACACTTTTACCAAACAAATTCCGTTATGTGCATTAAAGTCATGGGATTTTGTTATAAAAGATCATGTGATGATAAAAATGTGTGTGAACGGACAAACTAGCAAGCTGAGCACATTGTAAAACATCTAAAATGTTGTTTTGGTCATTCTAAAATGTCTTAAACCATTTTAGTATTAGTGTTATTATATTATTAATTACCTCCAGAATGAAGAGTGTCTGTGCTCCGCGTCCCATGCCTTCAAATGCCACCACACATTCATTGCATGTCTGCATTTGTCTTCTGAGGCGCAAGTAATTTATTAAACGAAGAAAAGATTTACGCAGCTTTTCCTACTGCAGCAAATTCCATTTTTGCTTTTGATATTTGGCGCCAGATAATCAGGAAGTGACAAATTTGTTCTCTTTGACTCGTTGGATGAAAGCGCTGCTTTATTCGCCCATCTTTTAATTTGTGATATTCCAGTTTTGCGCATACATTTAATTAGCATCTTTGGATGGAAACATAGCTAATGACAATGCTTTAATGGCACAGGAAGAACAGCCTAATGCAGAATGAGGTTAAGGGGGTTTTATTGACAAAGTTAAGGTGAAACAGGGTTTAGGTGGTAAGAGGTGTAATGCTGGAAAATCCCGGATGCACTCATTTTGCACAGAAGGCCACAGGCAAGGAGAAAACAGGAATGACCAGGCAGGAGGTGGTGAAGGCCTTGGTTGATCACTGGAGGGTTGTAGTCTCTCACCAGTAGCAGCCAGGTACTCACAAGGGGCAGGGCTGGACAGGACCAGGGAACATAAAGAGACGAGATGCAAGACAAACACAAAAGACAGACAGGGAGAACTAAAAACTAAGAAACAAAAAACAACAACTAAAACTATAAAGGACTAAAAAGGAAATACTCAAAAAACTGTAGAAAATAAAAACAAAGGTAAAAAGTTAAAGACTTAAATTACTGAAAAGGAGGACAAAATAAACAAAACCAATAGAAATAAACTCAACACTTTTGAAAAGCAACACATTAAATAAACAAGATAAAGATGATAATTACTGAGACAATGAAAGGATAAACTGGGCAAGGTAGTGGAGTTTCTTGAAGCTCTGGGACACAGCACGAACACAAAGCTCACACGCAGCACAGATTCAAACACACAAACAATAAACTGGCAAAGATGAAACACTCTTCTCATAAAAAATGACTTTTGCTGCTTGTTTAAAATACTTATTTAAAATGTGTAGAAACAACACAATTCTTACTTTTTTGGACAACTTAATTGTTTTATGTTCAATCCACTTAAATTTGTAAAAAACCAATTATGTTAAATTAATTATACGTAAACATGAAGGAATTGTGTGGAACCCAGCGTTTTTTACAGTGAAGACAGAACAATATATAGGGAGGAAAGCACACAAGGACCAGGTGAAAACACTTACACAAACGAGGACTAGAAAAGGGCCAAACACATGGGATGAAATGGAAAGCAGGAGAAAGGCTATATTAGCTATATAGTTTATATTATCACAGATGTCATATTTTTAGTGTAATGACTTAATAAAATGTGATGACAGACATTCAAAGATTAATTCTAATATCTCTATAAAAGCTTGGAATGTAAATATAACTACTGTAGTTTCAAGAAAACAGCTTTTAAAGATATGTATTGTAATCAAAATATACAGACACAAACACATTTTTGTAAAATTAAGAAGCATTTTGGATGTTTTCTTTCCAGTAGAAACATGTAATGTAAACGAGGCATTACCTAATACCTGATATCGTCTAATTTTGTATTAATTTTCAAAGCTGAAAGCTTGCACAGTAGATCAGGTTCAAAACAATTTATTCTTGGTGCCCTTGTTACACTGTGATTAACAACATGTCAGTTAATTAAAAGCGACATATTAATTAATATGCACAGTATAGGGTTAGCTTTAGCATTAAGGTTTGATTTAGGGTTAGTTGCATTTTTAATTATGCATGGTTTTAATTATGCACATTGTATAACTCTTATTAGTGTATGTATATAGTAAGAAGAACATTGTAAAACAAGTGTTAATCGTTTTGTTAACATTGTCGTTTTGGATTTTGGAGAATGTTTTTTTCACTCATTAATTACAAAAATGTTGTTAATATGTAGCCAAGAAAATAAACTTTTTTTATATATGTTTTTTGGGAATAAAATGTTTTATATAATTAGGCAAATGGTAAATTAACCAAACCCTCAATTATAAAGAATAAATTGGGAAAGTTTTATCAACGTGAGTGCTACTGAAATGGAGATATATCTGACTTGCTTTTAAAGATGTGCATTGTAATTGAGATCTACAGGCACAAACACAGTAGCAACAAAATAACAAGTATTTTTCGGATGTTTTCTTTTTCAGTAGTTTAAGAAATGCAAAATAGCTCAAAATCTCCAAATTGATCAGTGCATGAACAAAAACAATTGTAGTGTCTTGCCTTAAAGGGTAGTTCACCTACCAAAAAAACAATTTACCCTCAGGCCATCCAAGATGCTTGTTTACAACTTTTTTAAGCGGGTTGCAGCATCCAGGATAAACAGAAACATCATTATGATGAATAATACAACACACGCATCCTCATGTGTGAGTTTGCTTCTCTGTGTAAGACATTACATGTCAGGACTGTTTGCTGAAGCTGGATTAAAGGTAATAATGTTGTAAATAACGTTCAGTTTCTTGCACAGACCAATCGCCTCGCTTGTTAAATACCTCAGTGTATCATCAAAAGTCATGTGTAATCATTTTGTTTTGCCTGTATGTTTTTTTAACTCTCAAAGTGACTGTAGCTATTTATTTGAATGTTATGAATGTTCTTTAATGTAACAGGTAGAAGAAGAATTGTTCAGAGACATGGGTTGTCAGTGTTGCATTTAAAAATGTACCGCAACAAAGGTTTTGTTTCCATTTCCCCATGTTGAGAGCACAGCTCGCATGTGGACCAAAGCAGTTGGATTACAGTGGTCTGCTAACATGCAACAAAAATATGCTTATAATGAACATTTTTTACCTGAGAGCTTATTGAATCTGGAAATGGTGAAATTGCCGCTTGTCTCCTTTTAAAAAAAGATGCGGTTCCAGTTCGTGTTGATTGTCCTGTCTCTACGAATTTCGTAAGTGAGCGATCAATGTTCTTTGTTTATGTTTATTCAGATGGCAAAGTTAGTTAGTATCCTCAGCAGTGCTCTTTCAGTTTTTAAAGACCTACCTTAGTCAAAATGATTTAGTTACTAAGTTACAGTAATATCACTACAATATTATGGACTGAAAATCCTCCACTTTCACACAGCTCTCAGATGTAAATGCGAGATATATCCAGCTGCGGGCCCGCAGAACCACACACATTTCAGGCACACACAATCTAGTACACACGTTCTAGTCAAACCATATATGGTTACGACAGATGTTAATGTTATTAACGTCTTCTCGGACATCGTCATCAATATATTTTTATATATATTGTTGATAAATATTGTACACAATAAACAATAGTGTTTACTGTTTCACAAATATTGCGATCGAGGCAGGCGAATGGGGAGCGTTGTTTCCGATCGCCATTCAATATAATAGACTGAATAGTTTTCTATCAGTCATCATAGAAGATCAGTCATTATTATCTGACAGAGTCAATATAGCAGATACTCGTTTGCTGGCCTTGCTGAACAATCTTAATTGGATCCATTAATTATATAATGCATTCATTTATAATGAAGGAAATAATAGCAAGTTAATATGCATAGGCAATAATACCTCTTTATATGTAATAATAATCTTTTTACATTCGAAAATGTAAACACTATATTTTACTTAAGCGATTTAATAGTATTTATTTGCTTAATTTTCTAATAAATTTTTTATGAATGATTTTCCACATTAAATACCATAGTAATTTATAGTAATATATATTTTTTAAACCATAAAGTACTGTCAATTTGTGGTAATTATAGTACAAATTTAGCAATACAAACAAATTAACTGTTAATAATTAATTAAAATAAATAAATAAATTTTATATATATATATATATTACTAACAGTTGCTACAGTTTAGTAAAAGATAGTAGTTTAAATCAGTTTATAACTATATTATTAATATAATTATTACCTATATATATTAACTATATTATTATTATTATTATATTATCTATAGTAATTCATTTTTAATGTGACACATTATTGTTTGTTTTTTATATTTTACAATAAAACGATTTTAACCAAGTATGACAACATTAAGATCCTGAATTAGTTTATTACACTTAATACAATTAGACAGTCTTATGTTTTCTTTGTGTATGTGGATACGTGAATAAAGTCATAAGTGTTTAACCAATTTTTTTTATTTACATAATTTGAGTTCAGAAACTGCAGAGATGTTAAAATAATTGTTACGATATAATAATGAAATAATGACTGAAATGGGAAACACTACACTGTTCACAGTCTAATGAATGGCAATCGTATCACGGGCGGTCTCGATTGCCATATTTGTGAAATACACTAGGTGTAACGCTCCTAAGGAGTTAGTTAGTTACCATATATGGTTTGCCTAGATTGTGTGTGCTAGATTGTGTGTGACTGAAACGTGTGTGGTTCTGCGGGCCTGCAGCTGGATATTATTGGTAGATGCTGCTCTCTGATTCAAAATTTATCTCCCCTGTGTTTGTGTTGCCGGTGTGAAAATCAACTGTAGTGCACGTAATGAAACTTCCCTTTTCATGCAAACTCTTCCCTCTTTCACCACTCAACACAACACAATACTAAATGACAATAAATTAACATCATTTTTGGATGAACTATGTTGCGGAACTTCAAAAAAATAAAATAAGTACATTTGTGACACTAAATCACAAAACCAGTCATACGATTAAAGTTTTGGAAATTGAGATTTATACTTTACCTTCACAATTGAATAAATAAGCTTTCATTGATGTATGGTTCCTCATGTTTACGTGGGTTTTCTCCGGGTGCTCCGGTTTCCCCCACAGTCAAAAGACATGCGATATAAATAAATTAAATCAACTAAATTGGCCATAGTGTATACGTGTGTGTGTGAATGTGAGTGTGTATGGGTGTTTCCCGGTGCTGAGTTGCGGCTGGAAGGGCATCCGCTGCGTAAAACTTGCTGGAATAGTTGGTGGTTCATTCTAATAGGGGTGTGAACCTACACTGGTCTCACGGTTCGGTTCGGTTACGATTATTATGCCATCAATTCGGTTCAATTCGATATCTCGGTGCATCACGATGCATTGACGATGCTTTCCATACACAATTAGATTTTTTTCTTTACAACAAGAAAAAAAATTGTATTAAAATCTATAAATATGTTTATATTTATATATTACTTGTAAAACAATTTTCTCCTTTAATACAAGCAGTCAGATATATGAACTGTACCTTTAATTTAACCTGCTCAACAAAAAAAAAAAAAAACACTCTTTGTGAATGTTTTAGACAAAACTCCAATACATGCACAGAAGACAGCACGAGCATTCATAACAAATAAACTAATGTAAATATTATCTCGCTTGCTTTTTGAGCACTGGCAAGTTCTTACACCCCTATGATTGGTCATTGTCTTCACTCGCTCAACAGAAAGGGCTGCGATTGGCTTTAGAAACGAAAGCGCCGTTCATCCATGAGTGACGCGGGAAAAACAGCCGCGGGTCAGTCTATATGCGCATAATATGCAGTTATCAGGTAATCCATAATAGAGTAAATACAATACAATAAACTCGCAGTCGCACCACAGGCACGCTTGTGTCTGAATCCACAAGTATTTAACAGCCGAGAGGAGAGGAAACTTTACCTCACGAACATGCCAACGGGTCAAATGCCATAAGTGTGTGTGTGTGTGTGTGTGTGGGGGGGTTGAGAGCCGGAGTTTTACATAATTTCTCCCAAGTACTGCGGCTTGTGCTTTACCATTCCTCAGTGTCAGTGAAAGACTGTGTCCAGCACATCCACACGTGCACAATTATCTGCTTTTTAAGTAGTAGGAGTGTTTTATTTACTCACCCTCGCCTCCTTCGCCAATTTGTCCAAATCAGTTCTTAGCAATGCCAAGAACTAATCGAAAGCTAAGTTTTTATATATTTACTGTAGGAAATGTACAACATGTTTTCATTGAACATGATCCTTACTTAATATTCTAACGATTTTTTTGAATGATACTCATGATACAGTTCAATTTTGGCTTATCCTACAAACATAAGACTGCTTTTGTGTTCCTGGCTCACATTTGAAAAGCTAATAAAGTTTACTTCTAAATGCTTGAGTACAATTGCATTTAGAATGTATTTTTTTATTTATTTTTTTGACAGATTAACTTTTAATTAAGTCAAATTTTGACCCCGTATTCGTTCTTTGCCTTGAGTACAATTAGCCGGTACATCTTGCACCCTTGAAAGTGTTGGATGTCCATGACACTGAATATGAATGTGTTTTCCTCCCAAGAGTCTTACTGATAACTTGTGATGAGCGCTGCTGGAGGCGCACTAATGATCTCTCCGGGTGTCTTCACAGCTCCTGGTTGAGATGCATTAATGTAGATGGGCGACTGTGGATATACGTCGGCCCGGAAATGTTCCTGTGATTCATACAAGGAGCAATCATAGATCATTTAAGGTGTTCCGGAGTTGGCAGGCAATCTGATAATGAACCCAAGAAGGGGGGAAGGATGCAAACGATGCCAGTATCGGTAGGGGCTTTTGCACTTTGGATTAAACATGGCTTTTAACATGTTTATCATTAACGCAACATGTCTGAAGACCCAGCAACAGCAATATGGCCATCGATGGGGAATCACTTAATCTTGGCTACCAACCAAGACTTAACAGCGGTTGGTGGTATTAGTCACACAGCGTCACGGAGTCACACTTTATTATTATAGTAACATTATAGTAATGGAGCACCAGAGTTAAAAGCATGTTTCATTTGCTTCTTTCATGCACATTACTTATGTGCTGCATAATTTTAGAAAAGTGAATTTCAAACTTGCAGGTGGTGAACCACTTCTGGTAAAGAAACTTATTTCACTCAAAAATAGCTGGAAATAATAATAATAATAATAATAATAATAATAATAATAATAATAATAATAATAACAACACTAAATATATTGCAAAGAAACATCAAGCTTAGGTAGAAAAATTTAAACGATATTAACACTACTTTTATTTAAATTAATATTTAATAATAAAATAAAATAATAATAATTAGTAACAATAATAATAATAATTGAAAAACAATTATATTTATATAAAAATTTCTGTGTGTATATATATATATATATACAGTATATATACAGTTGAAGTCAGAATTATTAGCCCCATTTGAATTTTTTTCTTCTTTTTTAAATATTTTCCAAGTGATGTTTAATAGAGTAAGGAAATTTTCACAGTATGTCTGACAATATTTTTTCTTCTGGAGAAAGTTTTATTTGTTTTTAATTTTTTAAACACCATTTTAGGGACAAAATTATTAGTCCCATTAAGCTATATTTTTTCTCGACTGAGAAAAAAACACTGTTGTACAATAACTTGCCTAATTACCCTAACCTGCCTAGTTAACCTAATTAAGCCTTTAAATGTCACTTTAAGCTGTATAGAAGTGTCTTGAAAAAGATAAAAGATAAAATAAATCAGTGATTAGAAATGAGTTATTAAACTATTGTGATTAGAAATGTGTTGAAAAAATCTTCTCTCAGTTAAACAGAAATTGGGGAAAAAATAAACAAGCCGTCTAATAATTCAGGGGGGCTAATAATTCTGACTTCAACTGTATATATACTGTTGAAGTCAGAATTATTAGCCCCCCTTTGAATTTTTTTTCTTTTTGTTTTAATACAAATTTTGTTTGACAGAGCAAGGAAATTTCACAGTATGTCTGATAATGTTTTTTTCTTCTGGAGAAATCTTAATAAACAGTCTTAATAAAAGCAGTTTTTGTTTTTTAAAAAACAGTTTTAAGGTCAAAATTATTATCCCCTTTAAGCTATTTTTTCTGATTGTCTACAGAACAAACCATCGTTATACAATAACTTGCCTAATTACCCTAACCTTAACCAAATTAACCTAGTTAAGCCTTTAAATGTCACTTTAAGCTGTATAAAAGTGTCTTGAAAAATATCTAGTCAAATATTATTTACTGTCATCATGGCAAAGATAAAAAAAATTAGAAATGAGTTATTAAAACTATTATGTTAAAAAAAAAATGTGTTGAAAAAAATCTTCTCTACATTAAACATAAATTGGGGAAACAAAATAAACAGGGCTATATGGCTGTATATTGTCAGTGGTGGGAGGCGTGTGTTTCCTTAATGTCCCACCAGTGACAATATACAGCCATATCTCACTGCTACGAGTGTGATATTGTGTTTATACAGCAGTTCGACGGCATAATGATGTGTAAAAAAAAGAAAACACAAGAATCTTAAAAACTCTTTTGTATGAGGAACTACTTTCTTCCGCCACTCATTCACTTTATAATTAGTATTTGAATGATTCTCCTCCATAATGTCTACAGTGATGACAAAACAGGGGATTTTGCTGACATTTTAAGATTTTAAGGCCACCAGTCTACAGAGATATCTCTCAGTATTTCTCAGTTGCAATTGGGAGATCACATTAATTAACCCTGAAAAAGCAAAAGCAAAGCAAACGCTACCAGATTACTGTTATGTTTGCAATAAGGAAAAACGATAAACACATGTGGCCTTTTCTTCTTTCTTTCTTTTTACTGAACTAGTCTGCAGTAGCGAAAACAGGAGACTCATTAGAAGCAACCAAAAAGTAACTGCTATGCAAAGAGTGGCCAACACAATACATACATTCCTGATTTGTGAGTCCCATCTCACACTCAATACACTACAATTACTATGGTATAAATACAGCACTACAACATACAAAAGAGAGAGATTGACTGCACTCACCATTTTTATAATGATTTGATCAGCTGTAATTTAAAATTATGTCTATTTTTTTCTCTAAGGGGTTGTTATGCGGTATCTGTCACCATCTTGTGGCGAAGCGTCAACTGTCTTTGCTCTGCTCAGTATGACAGGCTGATGGATGCCGATGCCCTGAAATCGAAATCGATCTCCGAAATTATAAATATTTTATATAGGCACTATCCTTACAAATAAATTGCCTAGTTGCAATCGAAACAACTACATTCTCTCAAAAAAGCCTCAATAGTACATTATTTTGTCCGACAGCTGCAATATTTGTCAAACTGTAGTGCGTTTATACATCTGCTGTCATTCTATGTGGGCTGAGTAATACAGAAGGCTAAGGAGGCTGTATGAATTCTAATATTGCAGAATATCAGACAGAACTGATGTATAAAAAATATATGTAATATTAATAAATATATGTAATAAATGAATACAGAAATATACACATATAATCAGAATCAGTTTTATTGCCAAGTGTGCTTCACACACACAAGGAATTTGTTTTGGCTACAGAAGCTACCAGTGTACATAAAGTGACAAGTGACAACACAAAATAAATATGAAAAACGACGATAAACATTAAACAGAGATGCAGTTAGTCACAGGATCTGAATGTTGATTTGTATGTACAGATTTGTTATAAATATACAGGTTATAAGGTGCTGTGTACAAATGCGTGTTAGAAAGTATTTTATATAATAACTCGTTTATTGCACAGTAGGGGAATATTTAAGTGTTTATGAGGTAGATGGCCTGAGGAAAGAAACTTTTCCTGTGTCTGGCTGTTTTTGTGCTTGGTGCTCTGTAGCGCCGACCAGACGGTAACAGTTCGAACAGGTAGTGTGCTGGGTGCGAGGCGTCCAGAGTGATTTTGCGAGCCCTTTTACTCACTCTGGAAGAGTGCAGTTCTTGAAGTGTAGGAAGGCCAGTGCCAGTGATTCGTTCAGCAGTCCGGACTATTCACTGTAGTCTACGGAGGTCAGTTTTGGCAGCTGAGCTGAACCAGACGGTGATTAAAGTGCAGAGGATGGATTGGATGACAGCTGAGTAGAACTGTACGAGCAGCTCCTGTGGCAGGTTGAACTTCCTCAGCTGACGAAGGAAGTACAGCCTCTGCTGGGCTTTCTTCACAATAGAGTCTATGTGAATGTCCCACTTCAGATCCTGAGAGATGGTGGTGCCCAGGAACCTGAGTGACTCAACTGCAGCCACAGTGCTGTTCATGATGGTGAGTGGGGGGAGTGCAGAGGGGTTTCTCCTAAAGTCCACTATCATCTCCACTGTTTTGAGCGTGTTCAGCTCCAGGTTGTTGTATCTGCACCATAAAGCCAGCCACTCCACCTCCTGTCTGTATGCAGACTCGTCACCGTTCCGGATGAGGCCGATAACAGTAGTGTCATCAGCAAACTTCAAGAGCTTGATGATGGGGTCTTTTGCGGTGCAGTCGTTGGTGCACAGGGAGAAGAGCAGTGGGGAGAGAACACATCCCTGGGGGGCACCAGTGCTGATGGTGCGGCTGTCGGATGTGATTTTGCCCATTCTGACTAGCTGTTGTCTATCTGTCAGAAAGCTGGTGATCTATTGACAGACAGAGCTAGGAACAGAGAGCTGGATCAGTTTGATGGGACGATGGTGTTAAAGGCAGAACTGAAGTCCACAAACAGAATCCTTGCGTAGTTCCCTGGTTTGTCCAGATGTTGTAGGGTATAATGCAGTCCCATGTTGACTGCATCATCCACAGACCAGTTTGCTTTCCAGGCAAACTGCAGGGGGTCCAGCAACGGTCCAGTGATGTCCTTCAGATAAGCTAGCACCAGTCTTTCGAATGACTTTATGGTCATACAGATATATATATATATATGTATGTGTGTGTGTGCGTGTGTGTGTGTGTGTGTGTGTGTGTGTGTGTGTGTAAATAAATATTTTCAGAACATACAATAAAAAAATATATTACACTATTAAAATATTTGTAGACTATTAAAATATGCTAATTAGCATTTTGTCAATTTTATATGTTTTAAATATTTTTATATTAAAATCTGTTTAAATTAACAATTTCATTTACTTTCTTTTAATCATTAGTTGTTCTCGAAACAGTCTTTCTCTGACCATGGTTTCTCAGACCACTGCTCTTCCTTCTGTCACTTCCTGTTGTCACTACCAGTAGCTGATGCTTTCCTGCCCTTTCATTTCATATAGACTCTCTCACTTCACCGTTACATCCCACATGATCTCCATTTAAGGGGAATGCAGGCCGAACAGACCTGAAAGCTTCTTATCCCCAGTGAAGATGAGTCAGACCCAGCTGGTACCAGCCGTGCCCTGGGCTTCTTCGACAAAGCTCCAAAATCCTCCTGCTGTGGCTCACATTCACTTTATACCTCCTTCCCTTACATTCTCGCTCTCTCTTTCTCTCTCTTTTTTTTTTTTTTACAAAGAGCTTTTTGACTTTCTCGGTCTCGGCCCACTGCAGTATAGGAGTGGGCTGAAATGGAGACTGGTTGTAGGATTTAGACACGTTCACCTCTATTTGTGCCATTTCTTAGAATGCAGCACATCACTTCCAGCCTGAAGGATGATGGAGGCTGGTTCTAGCGTTCGTTTTCAGCAGCAAGGTGTTGAGAACATGGCTTCTTTCTTCTTGTCCTCTTGGTTTTTGCATGTTTTCATCCAAATGCATTAGTACTCCGCTGCTGTGGGCATGCTGAGTCACTTGGCCATTAAAATAATTATCTCCGTAATCATGACATGATGTCAGATGATTGGCCCAATGGGGGGAAAAATACAATGAAGTGCCACCATTTCTGGGAAACGTCAAGGCTAAATGTTAATTTCTGGACAAAAATGTATTATTTTACTAGTGACCTCTAGTCTCTCATTTTAACCAATTCGTTGTTTTTATTTTGTGTGTGAAGATTAATTAAAGGGGGATGGGATACATTTTTTTTTAAAGATATTTTGAAGATTGTTAGAGTATTCATAGCCTTTCACTTTTTCCACATTTTTTTATGTTACAGCCTTATTCCAAAATGGATTAAATTTATTTATTTCCTTAATTTTACAAACAATTCATGTTTTACACACAATGACAATGTGAAAAAAAAAGATTTTTTGAAATTGTTGCAAATTAATTAAAAATAAAAAATCTGAAAATTCACCTGTACATAAGTATTCACTGCCTTTGCTCAATAGGTGGTGTGCTTTGGGTCATTGTCCTGCAGGAAGATGAACCTTCGCCCCAGTCTGAGGTCAAAAGCACTCTGAACCAGGTTGTTATTCAGGATGTTTCTGTACATTGCTGCATTCAGTCTTCCAGTTCCTGCTGCTGAAAAACATCCCCACAGCATGATGCTGTCACCACTATGCTTCACTGTAGGGATGGTATTAGCCTGGTAATGAGCGGTGCCTGGTTTTCTCCAAAAGTAACGCCTGGTATTCACTCCCAAGAGTTCAATTTTAGTCTCATCAAACCAGAGAATTTGGTTTCTTATGGTCTGAGAGTCCTTCAAATGCCTTTTGGCAAATTCCAGGCGGGGTAGTGACTTCCGTCTGGCCACTCTACCAGACAGGCCTCATTGGTGGATTGTTGCACAGATGGTTGTCCTTCTGTAAGGTTTTCCTCTCTCCACAGAAGAACGCTGGAGCTCAGACAGAGTGACCATCGGGTTATTGATCCCTTCCCTGACTAAGGTCCTTCTACCCCGATCACTCAGCTTAGGTGGCCGGCCAGCTCTAGGAAGAGTCCTGGTGGTTCCAAACATCTTCCACTTACGGATGATGGAGGCCACTGTGCTCATTGGAACTTTCAGAGAAGCAGACATTTTTCTGTAACCTTCCGCAGCCTTGTGCCTCGAAGGTCTACAGACAATTCCTTTGTCTTCATGCTTGGTTTGTGCTTGGACATGCACTGCCAACCCTGGGACCTTTTATAGACAGGAGTATGCCTTGTCCAATCAACTGAATTTACCACAGGTGAACTCCAATTAAGCTGCTGAAACATCTCAAGAATGATCAGTGGAAACAGAATGTACCTGAGCTCAATTTACAGCTTCACAGCAAAAAAAATTTGAGGAAACAAATTAATTTAATCCATTTTGGAATAAGGCTGTAACATAAAAAAATGTGAATACTTTCAAATTTTACTACGAATACTTTCCGGATGCACTGTAAATCGTCACATCCTAATAAAGTGGCAGCAAATACCAAAATGGAATTTGCTGCAGTAGGAGAAACCACTGTGGGCCTTTTTTCTTATATAATAAATTACTAGAAGACAAAGATGAAATTAAATGAATGCACAGTGGATTTTGGAGCAGTAAAATCATTTTACGGGAAAGCAGTTTCTCAATACAGTTCTCGATTGTAATGATAATAAATTAGATGTTTTATAATGTGATCGGTCCACTGGTTTGTTTATTAATGACGTCCAATCGGACCCATTTTTGTCATCACGAGGTCTGTCAAAACAAAATCACATCACTTTTTTAAAGCACATGCTTGAATTAATTCGGTAAAAATGTTGCCATAGTAGTTTGTGCACGTTTTTATTAGCAGATAAAAAATGTATCCTACTCCAGTTGTGCGCATATGTTTTTTTAATGCGCATTTTCAAAATGTCTGTGTATCTTCCTGTTTTTATTAAGCAATTTTACAAAATACACATAAAAGTGTTTGTAAACATATTGACATTGGAAAAAACACTATTGAATTCAAAAGCTAAACGTCTACAACATTATTAAAAGTATCTTCTTTTGTGCTCAACAAAAGAAATAAACTCGAATAGATTTGGAACAAGGGGAGGGTGAGTAAACAACAGAATGTTCCTTTATACGTAAACTACAATGTAAAATTCTGGGTTACCAATTGATTTGTTTTGGGACATCACGAAGAAATTAAGTTACCTTGCTAGTTTTTACAAATTGAAATGGATTGAACAAAAAACAATTAAATTGTCCCAAAAAAACCTTAATTATGTTGTTTCAGCTCGGTTTAAATGAGTAGTTTGAACAAACAGCAAATGTCATTTTTCCCTTTAATATAGCACTAACTCATGTGTACGCATGTTTGCTTCTGTGGCTTGTCAACATTGAGCCGCCGTGAGGTTAAAGAGCACAATTTAAGATGCACTAAAGCCTTACCTAAGCCCATAATTATCAAGGTAGATACACATTTAGATGAGAGATGCACTCTGGGTAATTGCATCCCACCGCCCACATGGAGCATTATTTTGTAGCACACCCACTTCTCTTATTGTCGGAGCACTCAACACAACTCTGACCTACTGCCACGCTAAAGCTCTCTCCCAACGCGCAGAGAAAGAGAAAATGAATGCCGACATAATGGCATCTTTCAGAAAGCGGCGAATCTGATTCAGGGTTGCAACTCCTGCTTTTTTTCTGCATTCATGCACTGCTCGTTCAATGGCAAAAATTATGTTCAGCGAGGCTTCTGTGTGTGTGGCTATGATGCATATGTGTGTGTGTCACAGATTGAACAAAAGAATGCCTTAGGCTTTGGCGTATTGCTGTTTGGTGACCTTTCTCTCAGAGAGTGGGGAGAAAGCGAGACAGAAAAAGCCTAAAAACTATTTTGTTACTGCATGTAGTGTCACATTCTCATTTTTTTTTTTACACCAAAATGTTGCAGTTGTAGATATGTGGACTTCTCTCTCGGATGCTGCTTGAGTTTCGAAAGGTGAACAAGGATGTTTCTGACTGTTTTACAACGTAGGCTGTTTACAAACGGGCACATTCCTTGTGGACTTTTTTGAGTCATATTAAAAGTTTGGTATCACTTTGTTTTGATGGTCTCTTTAACACATTTTGTTCATTATAAGTTACATTGCAACTAACTACATGGTGACTCACTCTTATTAGAGTGTTAGTAAACTTGTAAGGTTGAGGTTAGGATTAGTAAATGCTGACATTTATTAAGTTTCTTTTTTATTGCATTTATTTCCGGATAATATACAAACATATAAATGTATACGAAAACTGTATATGACTTATGGCATCATTTTGGTAAGAAATTGTATTGAAGTTTTCGCACAACAGTCTTTCTTCAGGTTAGTTGCCAATGAAAGAATATTTTATGGATTAAATTTCAAGGATTGTTGCTTAAAAATATTATTTACAAAATAACGGTAATAAATAAGTGTAAAGCCACGAGGTGTGTGATTTACCCAAAGATGACTGTAATACACCTTGTTGTATGTAATCTTGTAAGACGACACTGTGCTGCTTCAGACCAGTGCAAATTCACTAAATGTACTTGTCAAGCTACTCTACTACATGCTGGGAAAAGTAGGTAGCTACTGGAAAAGGTACATTGTATCATAATACCCGAGCTAAGATAGTTGTAATTCTCAACACTTAATTTTTGTTTTCATTTAATGTCACATGTTTTCAATTTGTAATCATTAAAATAAAAAGTACAAAATGTGCTATGTGAACATAAAAAGTAGACAAGATTAAAAAACAATGTGCTTAAAGACGTGTGTAAAGATGTCATTAGTGTTGTCAAAATTATGTTCAAAAAGATACATAATATACATAAGTGCCTGTTGCACTTAGTGGTCTACGTGCACTTAGATGATCTGCATAGAAAATTAATGGGAAATATGTCAATGCCATAATACACACAAATAAGTATATTGCTGAAACAAAATATAGTACTTTCGTTTAGGGTGCTTTCACACCTGCCTTATTTAGTTTGATTGAATTGCACTAGAGTTCGTTTTCCTTCTTGTTATGGTTCATTTGGGCAGGTGTGAATGTAGCAGTTGTACTCGAGTGCGCACCAAAAGCGGACCAAAAAAGCGTACCGAGACCTCCTTGAAGAGGTGGTCTCGGTACGCTTTCAAACGAACCCTGGAGCGGTTCGTTTGTGGTGAGAATATGATCCGAACTAAAACAGGCCGAACCCCAAAAATTACTGCGCCTTCTTGGACTAATCCAGCTGTCGTAGGCTGATGTGCTGTGGAAGAAAAAATATTTGTATACAGTGCTTTACCAAAAGAGTGAGAGAGGGGGAAAACATTACCTGAAGTGACATACGATGCACCTTCGCCATTTGCAATGCATTAAAACATAGCTTTCCAGCCACAGCCGCGCTTCATTCTCGAAATTTATAAGTGACATATACAAACTACTGTATATTGCATACTATGAGTGGGGATACAATCAGCCAGCGCAGTCGTCCCTCCATAGTAAAAAATGACATTTTGTGTCTGCCGGTTTACTTGTGGGAGTTCCATTGGCATTTTCCTGCATGTAAATTCTGACCAATCAAAAAGCAGTTTAGGAAATGTGTTCAACAACATCTGGCCAATGAGTGATGTGGATTTTGTCAGATGACTGCATTTTGGTTCTTTTCAACTGGTTCGGACCAAAGCAATCAGTGTGGTGTGAAAAGGACCCAAAGACAGCAGAACATGCTACAATGTATCATTTGTTGCCCATGGTCCGGACCAAATGAAGCGAACTACAGATGTGAAAGCACCCTTAATAAAATTCCCTATCAGTCCACTCTCATTTTTTTACCTTTGTGAATGTTTTTGTTTTTCGAGCTAGATTTGTTGATTGTAATTAAAATGTCTACAGTACAGAGCATGCAAAATAAGCATGAAAAGGAGGCATTCAGATGACACTTCTCTATAAAAAAAATAAAATAAAAAAAAATGCATGTTTGCTTGTGTGTAGTTAAGTCACTTGGCTGGCATGCATGAAACAGCGTTTTTATTAGTGAATATATGGAATCATTTTGACAAATGTTTGTATGCTAGCCATAAATAATAAGTCAATTATGATGTTACATGGAACCAAAATGTTTTCCTCCAATAATTCAAAGTTTACCTGAATTTTATTCTAAACCTCTTTTGAATTCTGGTTGCAAACTGGTCGCTGGTAGTTTAAGGAGCAACAAAAAATAACTTGAGTTTTAGTTGAACATTTGGTATCAGAAGTGGCTAATACGAAAGGCAAAGGCCTCTAGATTGCGTTTATATTTAACAAAATACAATATAATCATGCCTTGATTTTTAATGATTTAATTAGGACAGTAAGGTCTGACTTTAATTAGACAAAAGTCTTGTCACTTAACAGAAATAATGTACAGTATAGAATATAAAGTCATGCTGCAGTGGAAAAATTATTTAATTTCCATTATCTTCATGTCTGGTGACTGGGCTGGCCAATCCTAGAGCACCTTGACCTTCTTTGCTTTCAGGAACTTTGATGTGGAGGCTGAACTATGAGAAGGAGCTATCCTGCTAAAGAATTTGCCCTCTCCTGTGGTTTGTAATGTAATGGGCAGCACAAATGTCTTGATGCCTCAGGCTGTTGAAGTTGCCATCCTCTCCTCAGATTTCTTGCACTCCCCCATACTGAATGTAACCCAAAACATGATTTTTCCTTCACCAACTTGACTTCTATGAGAATCTTGGGTCTATGTGTGTTCCAATAGGTCTTCTGCAGTATTTGTAATGATGGGGATGCAGTTCAACAGACAATTCATCTGAAAAATCTACCTTTTGTCACTTTTCCAAATGATCAACTAGAAGTCAGGTTATTATTTGTTGCTCTTACAACTGGGATCGACGACAAGACTTTTGTCAGGTAGTGTAGACAGTGAATTTATGATATTTTAATTTCATTTAAACATTTCTCAAAAATACCTCCCTGATTTTTCAGTTCAGTGTGTGTACTAGCAGCCCTTTTTTATTCTGCCCTGCATTTCACACTACACAATCTTCATCTGAACCAGTGTGAATCACACTACCTGTACAGTTGCATTCATGAGTTTCCAGTATTCCTGAAGCATCTCTTGTTTTTCTGGTCTTCAGAGTCATGCACTGCCAATGTACCTTTTGAGAGCACTTTTACCGACGGTGCCAGTGTCTGATATAACAGCTCAGAGAGTTGTCAGAGGAGTACAGGAAAAAAAAAACAATCCTCAGGTTCTGACCTACCATCCACTGTGTAAATCTTTGTAGACACACTGTCATAGCAACTCCCAGGCCATAGTATAAGATCTAAACCATCTGAATCATATTCTGTCCACTGCAGGTCCTCTAGGAAATGCTGTAGACATGCTGTGTGAACCATCAGTTGCACATTGTGTTTTCACCCCAGGCATAACAAATTACAAAGACAAAATGACTGACAAATTTGGACACTTGTGCTTTTTGCTAGAGTATTGATTTATTAAGATAACTTCAGATCCTATTCAATGTGCTACTTTAATGTTCAAATATTTCTATGAACATAATCAGTTTAGTTAATATGAAGCATAAATGGAGAAAAAAGTTAATTGAAATAAATTGTGTGCATAATATATTGTGCTCAACATAAATGAGCACACACCAGTGTGAAAATTAATATTTTTATCAATTCTCAGTGAATATATGCAATAAATTTTGGTGAATTTAAACAAATTTATTAAACGGATATGTTTATTAAAATTATATTTTAGTCACCAAACATCTTTAGAAATAGAAAGAGAATACATTTAAATTCATGTGAGATATTGGATTTCTTTTTGTTTCTCTTGAATTTAGCTATTTTGAATTATCGATTTAATATTTTTCCCTAACATGTTAATTTGGGTGTACTAACTAACTTGACCATTATCATAAGTTTTGGTACATTAGCTCCATATTTGGTTTCAGTACTGACTAATCTAATGCATATGCACAAATATAATATTGTAAAGCTTCCTATAGAAAATATTCATCTGAATGAGAGATTTGTGAGGATTGTTCTCAGTTTTTCCCCTAAAACAAGTAAAATTATCTGCCAGTGAAGTAAGCAAAATAATCTTATTTTCACTTTGAAATCTAGATATTTGCAAACGAGACAAAAATTCTAAATATTAAAAGCATTTTATTTTTGCATAAATCATATAAATTTTGTATAAATACAGTAATTAAATACAATTCTGTAGCTCATGGTCAACAACAATTCAGACTAGGGATGCACCGATACAATTTTTTTGGATCCGATCTTGATACCAAAATTCTGAGTATCGACTTGATACAGATCCAATGCCGATGCTGTGCTGTTTTTTTTTTTTTTTAATTATTTATTTATTTTATTACCATAATACAGTTTCTATATATATCTTCTTTAGTAAAAATAACAGACGTATAGGCCTGCTATAAACTATGGGCTACATTATTTGAGCATTCATTATGACATTGATATGATCTGTTGTGGTCCAACGTATGTTTCCTTTTTAATATTAAGATTTTTCTTTGAAATCTGTAATAGGCTACCACTATTGACCCTAATCGTTGGTAAAATAATCGGCCTTTTAGCAAAGCCTGATATTTTCCTGCAGGTTTGAAGCAGACTAAATTAAACCATCTTGAGGCCAGTTTTACTTAATAAACATTCCCTCACCTAAACTCGCCGTGAGGGAGATGGAGAAGCTGAAAGCATGTCTGAAAAATTATTTTTTTGTCTGAAAAATTATCTTTTTGAAACGAATTTCGTTTGGTATAATTTGTTGGTTATTTTCATGTATTTTTGTTGATCATTCATTCATTCATTCATTTTCTTTTCGGCTTTGTCCCTTGCGGGGTCGCCACAGCGGAATGAACCGCCAACTTATCCAGCACGATTTTACGCAGCGGATGCCCTTCCAGCCGCAACCCATCTCTGGGAACTTTTTGTTGGTCAGTTATCTACAAAATAAACAAGAATAAACATAGTGCATGAATGAAGCGCTTGCATCACTGAGACACAGCGCGCAGCCCTCCAGTATACAGACACTTCTAAAACAGCAGCACAAAGGGGAGAAATCACTGCATTGAGGATCTGTCAAATGTATTATTGAGCCTTTTCTAATTTAAAGTTTCAGGTAGGCCTACTTTGTGTGTGAAGAGCAAGTAATAGCCTAACCCTCTCTACTCCAGTGTTGTGAATGCGATCTGCTGATCTAACAGACGCAGTGGATGATTTAGAAACAGCTATGATCTCCATGTTGCAGGTCAAAATTAACCCATTTAATGCAAAACTAAATGCATTTCCCCACTGATTATTTAAACTAACAGGAACAATTAGTCTTGGAGAAAGTTTTTCGTGCTGTCATGAACGCGTCACGCATATTAAATTGTGAATGAATGGAGAATGATTGACAGGCGTAGCGGTGGGAAGAGCTGAACTGAACATGAATTTAACCACGTGAATATTCATCTGTCCTTCATATTAAACTATAGAATGGCTTCAGAACATTTAGGATATAGTAGGCCTACATGACATTTTTCTAGTTCCTTATAATAGGCTTCCTTTGTGGATTTTGTTGGCTTATAAATTACACTAAATATAGCGCACGTGCAAGATCGGATTTGGATCGGTACCAGCTGGCCGATACCCGAACCAGCAAAATTATGCGGTTTCAAACCAATATACGATCCACGTATTTAGACTCAACATTGCCTATCTTGTGATGTGACTATTGTGGATGCACACATTGCAATATTGATGCTGAAACTATATATTGTGCAGCCCTAGTATATACTTAAAAAACTATGTAAAATGTATATAGAACACACACACACTTTTCAATATTTAAAGGTGCTGTATGTAAGTTTTTGACTGTCCTAAAGCATAAAAATACCATAATATGTTTGCAGATATTTTAGAAACATGATAAGTGAACATTCTTGTTTATCTTAAAAACAATGCTGAAGTCAGATATTCTGCTTAGTGGGTGTCCCGTGCCGGAACACTGTCTTTGTTTTGGTTATTTTAACCTGCCCACTGCCAGTTTAGCCAATTATATTTCAGCACCCTGGGTTGCCTTGAAAACCGCGTATTTCGTTCATTAATTCAGAAAGGCTCTGAAAACATGCGTCCTTGACCGAAATGCGGTCTCTGGTAGACAGTAGCAGACTCTGAAATGAGACGCAGATTCAGTTCCACATGAGGTTAATTGGCAAATTATATTAATATTACGAACGTAAACATTAGGTGAGCAGGTTACATTGTAACCCCGTGTACATGCTTAATGTTAATTTCAATCGGTTTGTTTTATTTTCAAGATCTGAGGTGAACTATCTGCTGCTGCTTTCAGTATCATGTAACATTACATTCAAACTCACATTATTAGCATTTAACTCTGAATAAAGCACATGAGGTGTACCTGAGGTGATCATGGTCAAAGTATCCTGTTGTTCACCTGTGAGAGCGTTTCTAATATATCAATTCGAGGTGTTGGTTAGGACAAAAAACTCCTTTTAATATAGAAAATATTCCTACTGTTGGATGCCATTGCTTTGATTTAGAACACGGTTTAAATGATCCTTTAGGCTCGATGGTTAGACTCGCTCCTGTCCTCAATCTGACAACCTGCGCTTGCATTTGTTTTGACCCAGGAATGCAATACTTAATTCAACCACTGGATGTCAAACTTACATACTGCACCTTTAAAAAAACATTTATTTTGTATTGACCAATTGTCATTTTGTGACAATAAATATAGATAAATAAATGCATGTAATATAATTATTTTTTTGTTTTCTTTTCTTTACTTTCTTCAACTTCCTAGTTTTCCTAACACACACGTTTTTCAATATTTAATTTTTTTATTTTTATTTTGTATTGAGAAATTGCCATTTTGTGCCAATAAATATACATTAATACATACATTTCTGTAATATAATTTATTTATATTACAGAAAGCGGCACGGTGGCTCAGTGGTTAGCACTGTCGCCTCACAGCAAGAAGGTCACTGGTTCGAGTCCCGGCTGGGCTACTTGGCATGGAGTTTGCATGTTCTCCTGGTGTCCGCGTGGGTTTTCTCTGGGTGCTCCGGTTTCCCCCACAGTCCAAAGACATGCCCTATTGGTAAATTGGATGAACTAAATTGGCTGTAGTATGTAGTTATGTAGGTGTTACTGTACCTAGTATGTAGGTGTTTCCCAATACTGGGTTGTGGCAGGAAGGGCATCTGCTGTGTAAAACATGCTGGAATAGTTGGCAGTTCACTCCGCTGTGGAGACCCTTGATAAATAAGGGACTTTTCGGAAAATTGATGAATGAGTTTATTTACTTGCTTTTTTCTTTTACTTACTTCCTCAACTTCCTAACCTTTCTGGTTAGCTCGTCTGTTTTCTGTAGATGTGTTTATTTTGTTTGGATTTACTTTAAATGTCACCAAGAAGATTATTATTACCAAGACAAACTGTGACGAGGAACGACTGTGAAATGTTTTCTTACAGCGTGTTTTGTCATCAGCTGCCATAGTCAAGCTGGCTAATTGGCTAATGAAAGATTTACTTATTAGCATCAGATAAGTGTTGATTAAAGGTGTCACTTCTTGCATCAAATCTTTGCTCAGTTGTTTAACCTCAAGAGCCGATTTGAAAAAACATTGCAAAACAGTCACAAAAGAGCAGAAAGTGTAATGACTTTAATTGGCATCCCTTAGCAGATGAACTTTAGTTTGCACGTCTGAAAATGTTCCGGGGATGAACAGGAACAGTGTGAAGCGGCATCTTTTCCTGCATAACGAGCATTTGAATGGTATTATGATGGTGTGCTTATACACGTGACTGTGTGGCAACACATTCGTCAAGGGCTAAGATAACGGCCAATGCAATTATCTGTCTGAATGATTCCCTATCATCAGCCCCTCGTTCGGTGCCATACAGCCTTTTCCATTATGTCGTGTTATTTGCATGTTTTTCATTCACCTAAAATTGATGTTAAATTGTTTTTTTCCATCCACCTCATCTCCAATTCAATAACAAAATCAGACTTTCCTCTGCACCGTGCGGCGTTCTGTTAGAGAGGGTCAAGAATCAGGCAGATAAACAATTACATAAAAAAAGAAGAAGAAGAAAAAGAAGCACCAGGCCTATTGAGGGAACTTTAAAATGCATAAAGCTTCGTGCTTCTGTCAACAGTCGAGACCTCAGTGGAAGTCTGTTCTAGTAGATTAGAGCGGCGAAATGATTGTATTTTATCTCTTTGAGATCATCAACAGAGATTGTAATGCCGAAGCTCTATTGTTACTTTGAATCTGACAACTGATAAAAAAACATGGCAGCAACAATGCCCCTGCCGAAGAGCATTCTGTTTCCAAATGCATGCCATTTCCTTGTGCCATATCCAATTATGTTGGGAAGCACTTTCAAAATGATGAATATTTGGCTGTTGTGCTAGAGCTGAGACAATGGCGGATTTTGGCATGGTGATAGGTCACAGCTAGTTTAAAGGGGATATATCTTGATTTGCCTTGAATCTGACTTTTGCCATGTTTAAGTGCTATAATCTGGTCCCTGGCACAGAAAAGACAAACTAGTAACTAGTAGGCATGGGACGATAACCGTTTTCAAGGTATACCGCGGTTTGGAAAAGTCAAGGTTTTAAAATCGCCAAAATTTTCTGTAATACCGTTCCTAAGGTATGTGTAAGATTTTTTTATTTACTTTTTTGTTGTTGTTTTTTAGGACAACAGTATCTCCAGCAGAAAAAATATCCGAAGATGTCGTTTTAAATTGTATAGAAATCTGTGTTTTTGAAACTAATGAAGACAGCAGAATCTGTCTAAAAATCTTTCAAAAAATTAAATATATTGTTTTCAAAGGGGTAAAAAGTTTTTGTGTTTTACCCAGACATTTAAAAAGAATATATTTTAGAGCAGTGATTACAATATTGTGATACCGTGAAACCGTGATATTTTTATCCAAGGTTATCATACCGTCAGAATCTTATACCGGCCCATGCCTAGTAACTAGTTTAGGTAATCGTTTTTCTGCAAGTATTCAACTTCTCTCTTCTAGTGATGTAGGAAAGAATCTTATTAGTTTTGATTGCAGTAGCACCTTAATATTTACAAAACAAATTACAAATCTTTTGTTTTTTGCTGCACTATTAATCAAAATGAAATTGAGGTCTGGATTCAGCAAATGTCACTTTATATTTTGAGTTTTATAAGTATAGGTTTCTTAACAATGTCAACAAGCTGTACAGGTAAAGTTGCCATTGCCTCTGACTGCAGTGTAATTCATAAACACATATTTATTATACACTGTGTAGTACAGTATATAACTTTTATATAGCTTTTATTTTACTATATATAATAGTATATAACTTATAATTAAAAAAAAAAGCCTTTGAATATTTTTCCAGACACATTTAGCTGCTAGATGTTAGTCAGATAACGTTTCTATGTTCCTTCTTAATGCCAACTGTGTAAAAAATTATTGATAAAATACTTATGATAAACCGTTGTTTGTTTACAGAAGCAGAAAGAGCTTTATTGCCAGGTGGGTTCACACATATGATGAATTTGTTTTTGTGACGGAGCTTCTACAGTGCAATAGAAATTACAGAGACAGCACAAAAAACAGATATTATATATATTTAAAAAATAGAAGTAAATAGTGAATGCAAATATACAAATTGACAAGTGTATGTACAGGTATCTTACTATATACAATGTCATATGTGCAACAGTTGTGCAAATTGGCATGTAAAGTATGTTAAATAAATAAGTGTACAGTATATGTGTATAAAAAGTAGTGATGTTTGTTTCACAATTACTATTATCAAGTGTTCATGAGATGCATTGCATGAGGGGAAAGAACTGTTTCTGTGTCGGGCTGTTCTGGTGCGGAGTACTCTGTAGCATCAACCAGAAGGTAAAAGTTCAAAGACAATGTGCTGGGTGTGAGCGGTCCAGAGTGATTTTGGCAGCCCTTCTGCTCGCTCTGGATAAGTACAGTTTTTGGAGAGTAGGGAGGGTTGTACTAGTGACTCGCTCAGCAGTCCGACCTATCCGATGTAGTCTTTGGAGGTCTGATTTGGTAGCTGAGCTAAACCAGACAGTTATTGGCGTGCAGAGGATGGATTTAGAATTCAGAACTGTTAATAAAATGAAAACACTTACGTGTCTCACAAAATGCGAAAACTGTTATTAACAGGTATTTTTTTTTACAGTGTATTATAAATGATCTGTGATGGGATATTTATTTTACATTTTATGAAAAGAAACATAAGATGCCTCTTTAACTCTCATGAATTGTTCGCAAGCTCTGGGAACATATGGCGCTAGTATATGAACCCTGGGAAAGATTGTTTTTAATTTGCTCTCTTTCTCTCCATCTCTCTCTCATTAACTCTGCGCGGTGGTAGCCGTCCACTCAGATTTACATAGACTGGCACAGGGGTCACAGGAGAGCGCATCGCTGTCACAGAGGAGCATTTTCTTACTGTCTCATGTGAAGAGACCCAGCTGTTCGCCTCCTCTGTGATGTTGCTTTTCAGGGATCACAGGTCAGACAAACTCCATGCTGTTCCTCGCCGCTCTCAGCAGGCAGCATTTCCTGTCATTAGCATCCCTGTTCTTACACTACAGTCGATTTTTGACAGTCACACTCTACTAAAAGGTAGAATTACACATCCAATGTCTCTGTTGCTTTGAAACTGTAAATTGTCAGCTTGTTAGAAACTCTTCATTTAAATAGGAGAGGTAAAAACACCATAAATTATGTAATTAAAGAGATGAATAAATAGAATTGTTTGACTAAATATTATTGTGATGAACCCTTTTTGAATTCACAAGGGAAACACAACATAAAAAGGACACGTGAGAATTCAGTTCCAACGAAGCAAACACATTTATTGGAACAAGAACAATTGGAAAAACACGTCGTATATAAATAAGAATGAAATAAACAATCAAAACTCACATTGTCTAATGAATACCCAACAGACCATTAAGAGTAAAGGGAACAAGCAGTGAGTGATGTCATGGGACACACGCACGCACACACACACGCACGCACGCACGTACGCACACACAACACCCCTTACAATTAAATTATGAAAAATGTGAGTCATAGAATTCATCATAATTTTTCTTAAAACATTTGAATAATATATGTAAATTAGCAGTTTTCCATATTTTGGGATTCCTGATTTTTTTCTTGTTTGTTTACTTATGATTTTGAATTGCATTATGAAACCTTTATCTTTTAACTACATTTGATATTGAGAAGTTTGACAAAAGTGACATTTATTGACATTTTTAGTATAAATGGTCTAAATTGCTGCTGTAAATTATGGTAATAAACTGCCAGCGTACCTTTGCTGTTATTTTACAGACTTATTCCTTTCTATATATTATTTTCTATGCAATATATTGTTTCAAACTACTAAAATGTAAATAAGTCACATTTTTTAAACTGTAACGTTTAATTTTCAACATCAGAAGTCGACAGAGCAGAGATCAAGGTTCCATAATTCAATTCATAACCCTAAATAAACAGACACTTGTGAAGTGAATCCCAAAATATAGAAATAATTATATAATTAATCCACAGAGGCTCATTCTGAATATGCATCCCTATAGACATTACTGGAGAGTGCCAAATATGGCCCAGGAGGTAAGGTTTTTTTTGCAGTGTTTGTTTTCGCGAATCCACCAGAGGCCGCTGCGTATGGTTTTTGATATCTCAAATTACATCCGCAGGTGTCATTTGCGCCTGCTGTCATTGCGTAAATCCACCAGAGGCCGCTGTCGACTGACTGACAGACTGACTGACTGATCGACTGACTCACCCTTCTCCTTCCCTAAACCCAACCGACAATGTTTTCAAAAGCAATCCAGAAAAAAGAAACCCTCGCGGCAGCCTGATTTTTACCACGATTTCAGATTTTATCACATTTTCACCCTGTTATTTAATTGTTTATTTTATTTTTTGTCTTTTAAAATTTTGTTTTTTACCTGCTTTCTGGAACTTTTCTTCGCCAGACTCGAACCCCATTGTCGCGGTCAACTCCGCTTCACATCACAAGTCCAATGACATACACGGCGAGCAACTGGACAACCTGGTAACAGTGGAAAAGTCGTCCATACGGAGGTTAGTGGTCAGCTGGTAAGCACGAAAAGGAACAGCGTCACACTGCCCTGTAGTGTTCATTTTATAGATGAAATGCAGCCATATGTACTTCTGGCTACATAAATCGCAATCTCCAGAAATATATATAGGGCTACATTTTCAAAATGAGCCTATGTTGCAACGAACTGTTTTTTTTTTTTTTACAATGTACCATTATCGTTTCTGCTGTAAATACATTTTAATGAATATTATACAATAAAGTTACCCAACAAAAAAGATAATTAAACATTAGTCTGAATATATTTATATTTGCAAAATTTACATTTTCCTTTGTCCTCTTATTATTAAATTTACCATTTTTAATTATATAAATTCTGAATTAAACTCTCTACAGGCTGAAGAGTCCATAAACAACTGAATATTAGAAGACACAAACGCAACACAGTCCCTGCAATTACATTTCGATAATTAATCGTGCCCTCCCACTCCTTGAATTTGCTGTAATGAGTATGCAAATCAGCTCGCACCATTTACACTATTACATGGCTAAGGTGTGTGAGAGTGTGTGTGTGTGTGTGTTTAATTCGGCTGAGATTGTGTTCTGAGGCTGATGGAGTCTGGGTGGCTTCGACAGTTCAATAATGCGACACAGGAAAGGCAATCAAGCTCATTAACAGAAATGAAATGATAGCTCACAGGATTCATAATTAAACATGATTATGCACACATAAAATAACAGCTGTGACATCACTGCTTTATTAGCCAAGGGCAGAGCTTACCTGTTGACGTTCCCTCAGGCAGCACAAAAAACAGCTTGAAGGTTGTGTATGTGTTATTGGTCAGGTTTTTCCCCCCTGCAATTCTGAGACTCTGTGTGTGAGCATAAGAGTAGCAAACTCTTGAGATCACCAGTGATAGAGATTGCCAACATGTCTGCAATCTTCTTTCATCCTGCTATGCTTTTAGTATAATAACTCATAGTCTCTGGAGTCTTGTTAAATGCAGTGTTTCTCAATCATACGAGTAAGTTGAAACAGATATACAGTGTGTGTTTATGTTCGCTAATGTGGAAAGCAGATGTTCAGTTCACTATAATTCAATTCAGTTCAATTCACTGGCAGCAGTGAGGTTTATTCAGGTTTATTTCATGACTGCTGCTGTCATTGGCACAGAAGCACTACGGCTGAAGGCATAAAAAAAATGTGTGAATATCATAACTAAATAATATATAATATGTGTAATATATTAATATAAATAGAGGAATTGTCTAAGTATTATACAGTGTTAATTATTAATTATTTAATTATTAAAATATTTATTACTGATAATGTTGCTGTTTAAATGTGATGCCTGTAGTATAATTAGCAATGAGAAGAAAATATATACAGCAGTAGATGTTAAACAGAGAAAATTAATTAAAAAATAATTCAAGAGTTCACACTTAGCTGATGATTGATAATAAAGCTTGTTTGGCATGCTGTCCCGGGAGAGAGCCTTGAGCTTATGAGATCCTCGAGCCTTGGGCTCCCTCACGTTTGCAAGGCGAGAAGGGAGTTTGAGCTCAGGTAGATCTTGATGATTATCTCGATTCTTCAAGACAAAGATACTGAGTTAAGAAAACTTTGGTTATTTATAGTAAGTTAGGAATCATCTGATTGGTGAATCAATCGTAATCGTAATGCGGGACCAGTTGTGAACAATCATAGGCACGGGATCCTCTCGAAATTAGTTTATTAATAAACTTCACTTAATACAAATTATTAACTTTAAGCTATTTACTATGAACTATGAGGTATTAATTATGAGGCCAAATATAATGCTCTATGAAATTGATTTTTTCTCCATTATTTATTTATTTATGAATTATTTTTTTAACGGTTTTAGATTCTTATTTAACACTTAGGCTGCATCCGAAATTGCTTCCTACTACTTAGTAGGTACTGCATTTAACTTTAAATGTACTTCTCGACCATTAGAAAAGTACGTTCTATACAATGTGAATATGAGTAGTATGAATGGAACTTGGACGTACTACATCCACCATTTTGTCATAATCACGTGACCTACCCGCATCAGTTGCGTTGCCTCACTCCCATTTATGAATTCTCTCATGGTGCATCATAGGATATCATAGCGTGCATTGGATGTACACTTCAGAATCTTGCCAGAAGTAGTAGGCCATCCGTGAACTTTTTGCATACTGTTTTTTGAATTCTATGAATTCAGACAAACTACTCGGCTCACATACGTACTGTTTTTAGAGTTCTATATAGTACGGAAGTATGCAATTTTGGACTAAGCCTCACAATTAATATTAGTAATAAAAACCCCTAAACTGATTAATTGAAATCATAACACTTTTTAAAAAAAGTTGACTTAAGTTGACTGTAAGGCAACTTATTGCAGTTTTTAGTTGATTCAACAATTGCAGTACATGGGTTAAAAGTTGAGACGACTCACAAAAGCTGTGCAGTACGTTGCCTTCCAATTTTAAGTTGAGTAATATGAACTATATGAAATTACATTGTTATTATTATTATTATTATTATTATTATTTAATTTCATTTTTGTCCGCTTTTCCAAGGCCGGGTCGTAGAGGCAGCAGTCTTAGGAGAGAACCCTAGACTTCCTTCTCCCCAGACACTTCCCCCAGCCAAGGAAGTGTCTGGGGTTGAGGGAAGTCTAGGGTTCTCACCTCCCAGGCCAGCCAAGAGACATAGTCCCTGCTGAACTCTTCCACCTGGGGTAAGGACTTTCCTCTAACCTTACTATAATTAATATAATTATTATTATTATTATATACGCTTTCAACTATGTATACAATGTTTACAACGTATATCAGTGTTTCCTCTAGGATTTTTTTTCAGCTGTGGCAGCAGGCCTTTTGATCTACCAACTACCTTTGGCGTTATTTCAATGACAAATGTGATGCAGTACTACAAGTTGAGATCGGATTTGTGTAATACGAGCATGCAGATCTTTTTGCTTGCGCTAGGATTTCCTCTGTTCATGCACAAAACTTCTTGCACGCCCTTAAATATATGCTGCTCAAGTGCAATTTAGCACGTTTACGTAGTGAATTTGTCTCCAACCTTTATTAGATTTGCAAGGAATATTTATGAACGTCTCCAGTAGACCTACAGAACGGCATTAATGCGTCCTGAGGTAAAGTGAAATGGCTACAAACTCCAGCAAGATAAAGTCTTTGTTTGTTGTATGCAGAGCCATAGACCTTTGTCTATAAATAAAGTATAATTATGGAAACTGTTTTCATCCTAACTGAAAGCTGTACGTCGTGTTTGCTGGTCTCCCGCATCTTGCACCTGTCAGTCAGTCAGTCAGTCAGTCAGTCTGCATGTCACCTTAAGGGTTAAACAAATAACGCACAGCACTACTACGGTTACAGAAAAGTTTACGCTGTTATAATTCACTTACCTTTTAACACTTTTTGGTGCGATTATAACCCGCTATTTTAAAAAAACGACAATGTTTTGAATGAGAAGCTGTAATGTAGCCGTGGCGGGATGAATTTTGGCGTGGCCCCGCCATGGTAGAATGAATGTAGCGGAAACCTTGTATATACTTTTTCCATTATTATTATTATTTTTATTATTAATATTATTATTATATTATTACATCAAGAACATTCAGTTGTACAGTAGTAATATACTGTATAGTCATAATTTCTTCAAGTTAAACCAAAGCTTTTTTTTTTTTAAATGTAGTCTTAGAGACAGTAAATTGGCTGGTTTCTAGTTTCCATGTGTACACACATACTGATTTAGGTGTTTATTTTTTTTTACCAGGAAATGGAATATGTAAGTTGTTTTTTTGTCATGTATATTTTTGATGCATCTCTAGCATTTTAAAATCTGTCCCACTTTTTGCACTTTTGCGAACACCTTTTGATTCACTTTGTGCTAGCCTTGATTTCCTGACCACATACTGAATGTGCCATCAACAAGGTTTATTGAGAGAAGTTTCTTCCTCACTTTCAGCCTATTTCTTCCACTCTATAATTCACTGTCTTTGAGTGAGTCCCTGTAATGGCAGCTGCTGCAACAAAAATGACAACGGCATAAAAATAGATGTAATCACACATATAAAGTTCATACATTTTATTCAGATGGAGGTTATTCCATCTGTTTGCTTGTTTTTAAATTTCACTCTTATTTATTCATTCACTTTGAAGTATTCACTTTCTTCAAGGGTGCTGACAGTGTTATCTTATTCCCCAAGGCAAAGAAACTAAACGGGCAAATGACCTGAAGACATCTCTGTAAAGTACTGAGTGTTCTTTTGTGAGTCCTTCTGCTTTATAGCCTTGTTTGCTTCTTTTTATGGCTAATGGCATACTTTCCATGAGTCGGACTCGCTATGTTATGGAGCAATTTTAAAAGCACTTTTTGGCTGATTTTGTAAATGTGTTTGTCTGAATTTTCTGCAAGGTGACGATGGGAGCCATTCATTTAATTTATGTGGTAAACAAACATATTGTAGAAGTGTTATCTGCAGATTGGGGCTTTTTGCTGACAAAATGTTCTGTCTCGGTTCACACGCCCCAAAGACTTTTTCCATTTGGCCCACTTGTTAGAAGTAGCTCTGCTTTATAGTGTTTTTTTATGCACAGCACAGTGAATTTTTATAGTCTTTGGCGCATTTTTTTAAACGACACTTTATCTAATTGTTTAATCTATTACCAATGTATCTTTTTTTATTGATTTCCATTCCACTCCAATGAAACCAACAGCAGCTGTAACTGATTAATGACTACAGCTGCAAATACAGTCAAATTGTCACAGTTTAGTGTAAAAACTACTTTGGGCCATGAGCCAGATCAACACAGCTGTGGTTCAGTGGTTGAATAGGATGTCCAAAGCATCACTCATGATGTTGCTGTGAACTTGCAGGAGCTATTTCGAATCAAACTAAATGTATTTATAGTTGTTGCATCCAAATGTTCTATTTTCAGATTATTTTTCCAATTGTATAGTCATGCAAACACTTGTTTATAGAGAAAGTAGTTTGACCGTTTTTTGCATTTATTATTCCTAGTCATTTCTCTCATAGGCAACTGAATCGGTTGTTCTAAAACAATCGCAAAAACGAGCGCCCTTCCACATTGAAGAATAGGTCAACAATCGATCAAATTTTTCCAGGTCGATTTTTTTTAATAGCTTTCTCTATCGTGTGTGGAGTCGCGTGACCCTGCTCTGTTAGGCTGAAGCTAGTTTATGCTAAGCAGCTAGTTTATACTGAAAGTAACTTTATACAACTTTTGTACTTTATACAAAGTAAAGTTTATACTTTGCAGCCGCATCTGATCTCTGTTCAAGTAGGATGATGAACCCATTCTTGTGCCTTACTTTGCACTACATTGACGATGACTGGAAAAAGCCAAATCGCCCAGCCCTACTATGGACTCTCAAAATTGTATATATATGCAATATGAGTTGAATAGCTAAATTTGGAAATACTTAATCATTAGTCAATCAGTTGGGGAGTGAGTTTGCTTGAATATTACTTTTATTATTATTTTATTTGAGTGAAAAATCCTTGTAGGGCAGAATGGCTTTGCTAGTGCTAGGCCACAATAAAAGTTTTGACATAATTTTGAGTGTGTGTGCATACATTTATTGTGTATATGTGATACAAACACATACATAAAAAACAAAACTACACACAACTTGTTTGTCACTTAGATATTTAAATTCATATATAAAATAAATGCATTTCATTTTCTGAAATATATGCATGCATGTGATTTACATTTACAAAATAAGTATGCACAGTGCGTGTGTGTATATATTTGTGTATATATACATATGTGTGTATATATTTGTGTGTGCACACAGTTAAAGTCAGAATTATTAGCCCCCCCCCCCCTGAATTTAGTTTTTCTTTTTTAAATATTTCTCAAATGATGTTTAACAGAGCAAGGAAATTTTCACAGTATGTCTGATAATATTTTTTTCTTCTGGAGAAAGTCTTATTTGTTTTATTTCGACTTAAATAAAAGCAGTTTTTAATTTTTTAAAAAACATTTTAAGGTCAAAATTATTAGCCCCTTTAAGCTATATTTTTTTTCGGTAGTCTACAGAACAAACCATCGTTATACAATAACTTGCCTGATTACCCTAACCTGCCTAGTTGACCTAATTAACCTAGTAATGGCCCAGTTTCACAAACTGACTTCATAAAAACTGACTTAGAAAAATACATTACTGGTGTGCACCTGTAGACAAAAAATGACACTGACATATTTAAAGATATCTCAATGCAAGTTATTTTCGGTTAAAACAGCTCAAACATGCAGTTTAATCCATGACTAGCCTTAAACCTTGTTTGTGAAACCGGGGGTACGTCTTTAAATGTCACTTTAAGCTGTATCGAAGTGTCTTGAAAAATATCTAGTAAAATATTATTTACTGTCATCATGGCAAAGCAGAAATAAATCAGTTATTAAAAATGAGTTATTAAAACTATTAGGTTTAGAAATGTGTTAAAAAAACTTCTCTCCGTTAAACAGAAAATGGGGGAAAAAATAAACAGGTGGGCTAATAATTCAGACTTCAACTGAATATATTTATATATATATTAGTATTAGCATGGTGTGCCTAACAAAGAGTGAGTGTATGTCTCACATTTGATACTTGAGCCTTTGATTGGCCCTAATCCTCTCAGTGGGAGGTGAACATGTATATAAAATACCAAAAAGGAGAAGTTTTCTTGATGTGGTCTCCACTTTTAGTACAAAATGACCCTATTTAATGCTCATAGCCAGATCTGAACTAAGTCTCTTAATAATCTTTAGGGTTGTGAGTGGGTGTCCAGATGGCTGAAATTGCATCATGTATTTCTTGTTTATCTCTGACTTGCTTTTCCGACTTGACTTGAACAACAGGGGGATTGCTTCAGAGAAGGCCAGTGATCAGAGAGATCTTTGATAGCTAATGCACTGCTGGACTGTTTCGAAGCCCCCATATGACGGCCTCCTCTCCGCTACTGCGCTAACTCTAACAGTGAGCTTTGTAATGCAAATACACCATTATGTAGTTCCTTGGCTCGATTACACACAGGACAGTCATTGTGCAATGACTCTCCTGATATGAGAGAGGAAAAAGAAACTATTTTGACGAGCGATGGCTTTAACTGAAGAAGTCACCCATAACAGTTCTCTTCAAAATCTTGAGCGTTTGAAGTTCTGCCAAGTAGAGTTGAAACGGGCTGTTTTTTCTGCCTTCTAGGTCAGCTAGAGAAGTTATTTTGCGCAAAGCTCAGAGAGTCAGCAAAATCTGTCTGAGCCTCAGGGTCACCAGCAATCTGAGGAGAAAATGAAAGATTCTGTCCATTTTTAATTAGCCCTTGAGAAAAACCGTCAGGTGCTCTTCTTAGTTTCACAAGTGGACTTTTCTCTGCAGCTTTCTCGGAGTGCTAATGTTAGGTAATGAGGTAGTACAGTATATACAGTAGGGCAGGGTGATATACCCTAAAAGTAAAACCTTGATTAATTAACCAATTTACCTTAATTTAGATTATGCAACGATTATTTTATTTTCAGTGTAATTATTTTTACTTATTTTTTTACCTCTCATAGTTTATTATGTTATTATTTGGACCGTAATTGTACTCAGCTATTAAAGGTGGGACGTCTTTTTCCAATAAAAGAGCACATTTATAACTTTGATAAACTAATTGAAGGAAACAAACTATTTTATGGTTATTTGATAAATACTTAAAATTGAAATCAAAGCACACATTTTATTTTTAATGTAAAAAGCAAGTTTTCTTTAAAAAACAGAAAATTATTTTTTGCAAACAAAATAAATAAACATTTTCATGTCAAAGTGGAAAGTAACCAGCATCTATTGCAAGCAACATTCAATTTAAATTATGTAAAAGTTAAAATACTTAAATTTACTCAAAGTTAAGTAACTTAAAATAATCTTTTGTAATGAATATCATTTCAAGTCATGCAATGTGAAAGGCACAAAATAATGTTTTAAATGTGCATGTGCATGTGTGTGTGCACGAGCGCTGCATTTTAGGAAAAGACAGCTGTAAACTGTACATTGATATGTGATAACTGGAAATAGTAAGAAAACGATAGTTTTAACAAAACATAAGTCAATTAAATACTTTTTATTTTATTTTATGATAGAACTTATTTGATTCAGCCGTGGCGACCTCTTATCAATAATTGAATAAGCTGAAGGAATTGAGTGATGCTTAACACATTATTGGTCATTTAAAAGTAAAAATAATTATTGTAAATTATAATCTGAATAGTAAATACATTAGCCCATTTCACACATACAGACCTTTCCGGTAAATTACAAGCAATTTTCTGGAAATGTCTGTATTTGTAAACAGACTCTTTTTGAAAATACTGGTAAATTCGTTCTGGCAATTTTCTGGAAAGAGAAGTTGTAACACTACCAGTATTTTGCCGCAATTCTGCTCTGTGTGAACGCAGAAGGAAAATTGCCCGAAAGAGTGCGTTCACGCTTAGAACGCGCTGACGTGAGACGTCTACTCCAGCTAATCAGAACATTCAGACACATTCACATCCGTGCTGTTTATGAAAATTAAAGCCTTTGAATACTTTTCCAGACACATTTAGCTGCTGGATGTTAGTCAGATAAAGTTTCTATGTTCCGTCTTAATGCCAACTGTGTAAAAAATTATCGATAAAATGCTTATGATAAGCTGCTGTTTGTTTACCTTCAAACTCCGCTTCAGCTGCTTGACACGTGTGCACGTGAAGAAGTGCTTCGATGAGCACCAGCACACACACATATTATGTACATCTCGACATGTGAAAGTGTTTCTCCTTGTTTTCATCAAAGTTGTTCACAATACTCATCCATCCATAGAATTTGTAATGTCGTCAAATGTGTAAACATTTAGCTGTGGTTCTTTCCTGCCTTTGGATGTTTCTGGGGCAAAGCAGCTGCATGAATGCTAAAGCTTTAAATAAAAGTAAAACCATCAAAAAAGCCAGACCCCTTCTATGTTTACAAATACAAGAGCAGGCGTTTAGAGGTCATTTCAGGTGAATGATGTCAGAATTTACAGGTATTTTGGAATGGATGTGGGAATGGTCTTTTCTGGAAAAATTCCGGAACGTTCTTGCCTGTGTGAACAGCTTTTTTGAATTTACAGCTAAAGTCGTTCCGGAAATTTTCCGGAAATTTACCGGTATCACTGTGTGAAAGGGCCTATTTTCTGTTTTAGCTTTAACTGATTTTATGATGTAAAAATCTGACTGTACATGAATCACTGCCCAATACAAACTACACCAGCAAAAAATTATATTTTGGGTTTCAGCCCTATAGTTTTCTTAAATGTTGATACACTGTATGCTCAAATCCTTACCCGGTTTTGCACTGAGAATTAACAACCAACCATTGAGCTTTTATTTTTACACCAAGTAAAATCCATTATACAGCACTACAGGACACGGACTCTCTTGAAATGATAGGGAGAAAAGAAACCATTTTGATAGATACGATACAATAGCTCTAAATGAAGAAATCACTTCTGACAGTTCACTTAAAAAGTCTTGAGAATTGGAAGAAGTAGAGTTGAAGTGGACTGTTTTTTTGCCTTCTAGATCAGCTGGAGAAGTTATTTTGCGCAAAGCTCAGACAGTCAGCAAAATCAGGTTTGAGCCTCAGGGTCGCCAGCAATCCGAGAAGAAAATGAAAGATTCTGTCCATTTTTAATTAGCCCTTGAGATAAACCGTCAGGTGCTCCTCTTCTTCTTGGTCTCACAAGCGGCCATTTTCTTAGGCTTTAATGCGCTGAGTGGTGCAGGAAACTCTAATGTCTTAATTACAGGAGCGGCGGATAGCGATAACAGCCTCCATCGCCCTCAGAAATAAAGAGCTTATGTGCGCACGCAAGCGCTGGGCGGCAATGTGAAAGCAAGGTGAAGCAGATCTCGATTGTGGTAAACAGCACAAGAGCTGATGACTCTTTAGTCGACATTGACCCGGGGAGAAGGAGAGAAGAGAGCGCCGGCGATGGGAAAGATTTCAATTACGTTCTCCTAGGAGCAGCAGGCCATAAATCTCTCTCCTCTATCTTAATCACCTCTGCAGCGAAGCCCATAGTCAATCTGTAGCAGACACGATCAGTCTACATGAACACTACATGTCAGGCTTAAACCCTGTCTGCTCACTACATCATCACAATTTAATTGGGCTACAAAAGCGGTGAGCGGCAACTGGGTTTTGGCACGGCGAGACTTTGACTGCTCATTCTGGAGTTTCTTTTGATCGTGGATGCAGGAATATGATGTCTTTTGAAGTCAAATATATCTTTTATGGTCTGCGCCGCAATAATAAATGCAAGTGGTTTAATAATGTTTGTTTGGGTAGTTTGAGCAATCGAACTGCTAATAAACTAATTCAGTACGGCATGTTAGAAAATGGTGTGCTTGTTGTATAAATGTATGGTTAATGCCTTCTGTTGTGTTTCAGATTCAACTTGACATTTCTAACTTCAGTATTTGGGGAAAAAAGTGCAACACAATGCACTTGGAGTTTGGTTTGAAACAAAAATTTGTGTGGTAATTCACAGCTCACGATTTGGAAAGTTGTAAATGCAAGTTTTTATTATTAACAAAGTACTAACAAATGCTCATTAATTATAAAAAAATCTGTATTGCTCACCCACTCACTCACTTTCTACAGCGGAATGAACCACCAAAATCAAGATTAGCATGATATAAAGAATTAGGAATTCAATTAATTATAAGAAAATGTATTACAAGTTTTAAAAGTCTCCCTATTGCCATCTAAGAAACTGGAATAAGCTGATGCTAATCTAAAATTACATTAGAGATGAATTGTATTAAATGTACTGTATAGGATAATTCAAAATAAAAATATACTAGAAATATATTTAAACTTTGCCAGTGATTATGCCGGTTACTATTAAAACCATTGCTTATCCAAATTAAATGTATACATTATTTAAAACGCACATAATAATATATTTGTCTGATTTACCGAATAAGTTCTCTAAATAAAAGCAAAATTTGCCTGTAGTAGAAATGAACATATGAGGAGTTAAGATGCAAAAACCTCTAAATGCCATCTGAAATGTTCTTCTAAAATTAGCATTTTTATCAGGCTCCTGTGTATTTGTTTAGTAATATCACTTTTTCAGTGAAATATCTCAACATAAACAAAGAAGGCTAAGAAAAATGTTCATTTTCGATAGAAATTTCTTCATATGTTATATTCATTATTCATTCATTCATTCATTCATTCATTCATTCATTCATTTTCGGCCACCGTGCTGCCTCAAACATTCATTCATTCATTTTCTTTTCGGCTTAGTACCTTTATTATGAATCAGGGGTTGCCACAGCGGCATGAACCGCCAACCCATCCAGCATATATGTTTTATGCAGCGGATGCCCTTCTAGCCGCATCCCATCACTGGGAAACACCCATACACCCTTACATTTACACTTATACACTACGGCCAATTTAGTTTATCCAATTCACCTATAGCGCATGTCTTTGGACTGTGGGGAAAACCGGAGCACCTGGAGGAAACCCACGCGAACACAGGGAGAACATGCAAACTTCACACAGAAATGCCATCTGACCCAGCTGGTACTCGAACCAGCGACCTTCTTGCTGTGAGGCGATCGTGCTACCCACTGAGCCACCGTGACAATTTTTTTCTAATACTTCAAGTCTGAAACGTAAATCTTCAGTGAATAAATTGCTTGTTTCCAGAACTATAGTAAACTATTACTGTTTTTTAAAAATAATTCCTTAAGTCAATAAGTCATTTTGAGCAGTAAATAAATTGTTTATGCAGATCTGTAAGTGTTAATAATTTGCACCTGCAAAACAAACACTAGCATTTTTAGCATTATATCTTTTTTTTTGGTTTTTAGCAAGATTCTGTTTGACCAGTCTGATTTCATAAGGAAACATAAGTATTTTACGTTTTGTAGGTTTAGTGGCTAAGTCGTACGAATTTGAGTTCAGTCGTACAAAAATGTATGAAAGGAGGCATGGCACCCAACCCCACCCCACCCCTAAACCTGACCATCATTGGGGGATGAGCAAATCAAACTAAATTATATGAATGAGATTGTACAAATTCATACTAATTAACCACTAAATCAAAAAGTTATGAATTGCCATGAGATTGTGTTGGTTTGACCGTTAATTACCCAAAAGATTAACACTTCAGTGTAGTTTTAATTTAATTAATTTATTTGCCTAGCTTTTTAATGTAGAAGTTAGTGATATCCCATGTATATATCAAATCCAACTAAAGTTTTAAAGTCAGATTTTGTGGCTTTTCCCCCTGTAATGATCACTGGGATGGTGTGTGACCTCGCTGAACCTCTCTGTTGTGTGTAAGGTACACTGTGAATTACACGAATGTGCTAAAAATTCAAGAGAAGAACATCAGCCTCTTCATGACATGCCACATTATATGTAATGGTCTTCCTGCATACACTCTGGTACTCAGAAGCCTCCCTTGTTATCAAGAACATGATTATTTTATGCTATATTTGCACTGCTAGAGCAAAGGATTATTTTTTTCACACCTTGTGCTCAATCTTTGCACAGGCCTGGCAACGTGATCTTTTTTGTGATGTTTTAAGGCAAGTATCTTGTGGGAAAAGTGTTCATTTATTTAAAATGTTCTGTTTTCATTTTGTTAGCCTGACAAAGGCATATTACTGAAAAGCTTTTGTTTTTCGTCACAATAACAACATGCTAATTTATGCTACTGTATAAAGATGGTAAATATGCTTGAAACATGATAACAATATGCTACCCGTGCTAGAAACATGCTAGCAGTCAGTTAATTCATGTTAGCAACATGTTGATTCATGCTTGAAACATCCCAATTCATGCTAGCCACATGCTAGTTCATGCTATAGCAACCTAATTCATGTAGCACTGTTAAGCTAACTACAAAGTTTGTCATGAATTTATTTTTAAGTATGTTTTTACATAAAAAAACATAAACACCGTTAAAATATGGGCCTTTAAAATAAAATCTGAGTGGTTTAATCCACTTTTTTTTTTGATGAACAGGTTTAATTTATTCTTTTATTTACATAAATCCTTTGTTTCTTTGGCAATTAGCTGAAACAAACTACAGAAAAAAAAACATTTTATATATTTTATTTAAATAACTTTTCCCTTACTATTTATTTTATTTCAAGTAACATACATGTATGTAATTAGGGGTTTAGTTTACTGTAATTAATAATAAAAAAACATCTCTAGATACATTACTGTAACTAGCTAGATACTTAGGGACAAAATAAAAATAAAAAGTGCTCCATATCTCATAGGAGTCTCAAATAGGTTATACAGTATTGTTCAAAATAATAGCAGTACAATGTGACTAACCAGAATAATACAGTTTTTAGTATATTTTTTATTGATACATTGCAAGTTACTAGTAGGTGCAGTAGATTATCAGAAAACAAACAAGACCCAGCATTCATGATATGCAAGCTCGTAAGGCTGTGCAATTGGGCAATTAGTTGAAAGGGGTGTGTTCAAAAAATAGCAGTGTGGCATTCAGTCAGTGAGGTCATCAATTTTGTAAAAAAAAACAAAAAACAGGTGTGAATCAGGTGGCCCCTATTTAAGGGCACTTGTTAAACATGCATTTCAAAGCATGAGGCAAATGGGTCGTTCAAGACATTGTTCTGAAGAACAGAGTACTTTGATTAAAAAGTTGATTGGAGAGGGGAAAACGTACAGTATATAGAGGTGCAAAAAATGGTCCAAAGACCACAGACAGTTTGTGAGACGACCCCCAAAATCTGAATTCAAGCCACAGTACCCAGTGAAGACAGTGAAGCATGGTGGTGCAAGCATCATTATATGGGCATGTTTCTCTTACTATGGTGTTGGGCCTATTTATCGCATACCAGGGATCATGGATCAGTTTGAATATGTCAAAATACTTGAAGAGATCATATTGCCATATGCTGAAGAGGACATGCCCTTGAAATGGTTGTTTAACAAGACAATGATCCCAAACACACTAGTAAACGAGCAAAGTTTTGGTTCCAAACCAACAAAATTAATGTTGGAGTGGCCAGCCCAATCCCCGGGTCTTAATCCAATCGAGAATTTGTGGGGTGACATCAAAAATGCTTGGCAAAACCAAAAAAATGTAAATGAATTGTGGAATGTTGTTAAAGAATCATGGAGTGAAATAGCAGCTGAAAGGTGCCACAAGTTGGTTGACTCCATGCCACACAGATGTGAAGCAGTGAAAAAAAACTGTGGTCATACAACTAAATATTAGTTTAGTGATTCACAGGATTGCAAAATCCTAGATACATAAATGTTTGTACAAAATAGTTTTGAGTTTGTACAGTAAACGGCAGACACTGCTATTTTATTGAACACACCCCTTTTAACTAATTTTCCGATTGGACAGCCTTAAGAGCTTGCATATCATGAATGCTGGGTCTTGTTCGTTTTCTGATAATCTACTGCACCTACTGGTAACTTTTTTGCCATGTATTTTTAGAAATATCCTAAAAATCTGGATTATTCTGGTTAGTCACGTTGTACTGCTATTATTTTGAACAATACTGTAAATAAGTAAATCTGTATTCATGAAAATATCCTAAAGCGTCATCCTTTCTATATTTGTTGGTCACGGTTACTTGAATGTGACATCAGGTAACCATATTTTGTGTTCATGAAAGTCTGAAGATATGCTGGCTGCTTGCTTTAGTGTGTTATCCATCTTTATCATCCCCTAAAGATGTCAGATTTTGCTCTAGTCTTTGTTTTTATCATTGGTTGTGTATCCCGCTTCATCATGGTCACTCTCCAGTGGTGTGTTTGTGTGTGTGTGTGTTTGGGGCAGTGTTACTCGTGATGACAGTGATGAAGAGGGCAGCGGGAACCTCACTAGGACCGCCATGGCCTTGAGAGGACCGCTCCGCTCTGCAGGTGCCCAGTCATTTTTTCTCCCAGCCTGGCAGGACACACATGCACACACGCACGCACAATGAACAACTGTCTTTAGATTTTTTTACAATAATTTCTATTCACTAAACTCAAATCTACACCTAAACAAAAGACTTGCATTAATGTTTTGCAGTCTCTTATATTTTCAGATAAACATAATTTAGTATTTTAATTATTTCTGCATGTGGGAGCTGCTGGCCTCTTTGTCTTTCCATTTTCTGTCATGAAATTTACTAGTTTTGAACTAGTTTTTTGAACTCCTCCTAGGACATTCATCAGATTTCTTTGCCTTACTGTGCGTTCACAACGAAGGCGGCAAGAGCATCAAAGTTCACTCTGGCCACCCCGGCGACAACGCTGTCTGCCTTCACAGCTTAACAGCTTCAAAATTCGCTACTTCCCGCTTTTTAAAGAAAAAAAAACATTAATGCACATCAGTAAATTGGCAGTAACTTTATCAATGTATGTCCCTGTAAGAAAACAGTGTAAATAATTGGAATCAAATTTCGGAATAATAAATCGGAATCAAAGTTCACAGTGACTGTGTTCTCTGGACTCCTCTCAAGCGGTGGACTTCTACATTCGAAATGCTTGCAGCCAAACCGCATCATAGTTCATTACCATAAAGTTGACTTGATTTCAACTCTCCTCGACGCCCCCACTGGTGAAGAACAGTATAACAGTATAAAAACAGTGTAAGTAGTGCATTCACACTGAAAACTCTAAAAAGAATAAGTGCACCTTAAATACCCAGATGATGCACTTATCTTTGCTCACGTACCGGAAGAGGCGGAGCTTTTGGGGAACTCATGTTGAATTACTTTTTATTTATTTTGGATTGAGAAAGCAGAATTCTCCTACGAGAGTAACTATACCACCTGCCGATGGTAAATGCGGTTATACTCATGGCAGCTATTATTTGGTACTTTGGTCATTTATTTCACTAATTTGGTAACCGACAAACGTCATCAGGGAAACGTTTTGGATTTCCGCTTAGGAAAAAAAGCATTAGTGTTCCATTTGGGACGACACTACATTCATATACTGTAATGTTGAGTGTAAGTGCATAAGTACATAGTGTATAGTGTGCCATTTGGGACTCAGCATTAGTCTTAAGCCCGGCTCAAACTGTGCGATTTTTTTTTTTTTTTTTTAATAATCCTAAAGGATTGTAACATGTCAGACTGTACCAACATGGCTGTAAGATCTCAACTGTAATAACGTCTGACTGAATGGCAATGAAAACTCACCCGAAGTTTGACATCATCCATTCGTGACACTTTCACTAACCTGTGTTCTGAAATGATTCCTCACAGCAAACATAAACAATCTGTAGCGGCAATTTTGCACACAGCGTGCCTCAATAATAAAAGCAGAAAAAAAAAACAGTTTTGACATTTCTCTACGGTAGTTTGAAGTTGTCGCGTGATTTGGCCTTTTTTTTGTTGCTGCTGATGTTGCAGCTCTGAAATATGGCAAAACTGGTGGCAAGTGGCATCTTGGCAGCTGCACGCTTGACTTTACTCAGTTCATGGGCAGTTATTTTGCGCCTTGGTTTTTGGTTTGGTTTTTCCACACGCTTGCGACCCTGTTGACTATTTTAAATGAAACGCTTGATTGTTCAATGATCACGCTTCAGAAGCTTGGCAATTTTAGGAGTACTGCATCCCTCTGCAAGATATCTCACTATTTTTGACTTTTCGGAGCCTGTCAAGTCCTTCTTTTGACCCATTTTGCCCAAGGAAAGGAAGTTGCCTAATAATTATGCACACCTGATATAGAGTGTTGATGTCATTAGACCACACCCCTTCTCTTTACAGAGATGCACATCACCTACTATGCTTAATTGGTAGTAGGCTTTCGAGCCTATACAGCTTGGAGTAAGACAACATGCGTAAAGAGGATGATGTGGTCAAAATACACATTTGCCTAATAATTTTGCACTCCCTGTACATTCAGTAAACTGCAGCAATCAGCAGTGAGCCCTTTATGGGCATTCAGACAATATTGATTTGACAATATTGACACATACTTAACTTGGTGGTGATGTCTTTGTTATTTAATGTAGTTAAATATATATTGACCTAATTATTACAGACATTATTAAGATGTTGTATGTCACCATCAAAAACAATGCTTCTAAATTGATATTAAAAAGCAATATTAAAAGTTGATTTTCCATTTTTTTTGCCTGTCAACTATTAAATTAATTTACATTTTTAATAATTAATTTATTATTGACTATTTCATTTTAAATTAGAACAGTTTGAAAATGTTATGTTTGCTAAAATTCATAAAAAATGTAAAAGTCTGATATTAATTATACTAATAACATGATACAACAAACAGTTGGCGTTTCTGTGTGGAGGTTGCATGTTGTCCCTGCGTTCGTGTGGGTTTCCTCCGAGTGCTCCGGTTTCCCCCACAGTCCAAAGACATGCGGTACAAGTAAATTGGGTAGGCTAAATTGTCCCTAATGTATGAGTGTGCATGGATGTTTCCCAGAGATGGGTTGCGGCTGAAAGGGCATCCACTGCGTAAAACAAATGCTGGATAAGTAAGCGGTTCATTCAGCGGTGGCGACCCCAGATTAATAAAGGGACTAAGCCGAAAAGAAAATGAATGAATGAATGATACAACAAATACAATATTTGTAGGTATGTATCTTTGTTTTAGTGAAATGGACCCTGAATTTTAGATTTAGACACAGAATATCCGCTTGAGTGCATCACTTATATTTATACATAATCTTACTGGATGATAAGACTTATTTTGGCAGTTGGAAAAAGCATGGATGATATTTTGTAACAATACTTGACAATCTCACTGTAAACAGTCAGGAATCCTAACAGTAAAGTTGTGTTTGGAGTTGAAGGCAGTACAATCAGAGCCCAATATACAGAAGGAGAGAAACAGGGAAAGACAGTCGTGATTGAGAGGACTGTTATCAGACAGGAGAGAGAGACAGATAGCAGGATGAGTGAAGACATGAGACGGCCTGGGATGGCAGTGACGGTGACACCCTGTGCCCTGAAATCCCAATGGATCTTTTCCTAGTGGAGATAACAGAGTAAAGCATGTGTGTTGCTGTGTGTCAGCAGGTAAATCTAGCTGAACGTGACGGCCACTGTCCTTCTGAGGACTCAGTCCTACTGTGTACAACTGAACAAAGGGTGAAAACATTTCAGGATTTTTTGAGTGCAAAATAGTTTTTTTTGTAAACTTAATGTCCAATTTTTTTTCATTCATTCATTTTTCTTCGGCTTAGTCTCTATTTCAGAGTACACCACAACAGAATGAACCACTAACTATTCCTGCATATGTTTTACACAACAGATGCCCTTCCAGCTGCAACCCAGGATTGGGAAACACACAACCATACACTACAGACAACTTAGTTTATTCAATTCACCTATAGCGCATGTCTTTGGACTTCGTGGAGAACAAACTCCACACAGAAATGCCAACTGGCCCAGCTGGGACTCGAACCAGCGACCTTCTAGCTGTGAGGCAACAGTGCTAACCACTGTGCCTTGCTTAAATAAAAAAAAAAAAAAATGTTATTTACTTTTAAGAATGAATAAATATATTATATAAATTTAATAATAATATATATATGTATATATATATATATATATATATATATATATATATATATATATATATATATATATATATATATATATATATATATATATATATATATATATATACAGTTGAAATCAGAATTATTAGCCCTCCTTTTAATTTTTTTTTCTTTTTTAAATATTTAAATATTTCCCAAATGATGTTGAATAGAGCAAAGAAATGGACACAGTTTGTCTGATAATATTTTTTCTTCTGGAGAAAGTCTTTTTTGTTTTATTTCGGCTAGAATAAAAGCAGTTTTTAATTTTTAAAAAAAACATTTTAAGTACAAAATTATTAGCCCTTTTAAGCAAATTTTTTTTGATAGTCTACAGAACAAACTATCGTTATACTGTACAATAACTTGCCTAATTACCCTAACCTGCCTAGTTAACGTAATTAACCTAGTAAGGTCTTAAATGTCTCTTTAAGCTGTATAGAAGTGTCTTGAAAAATATATGGTAAATTATTATTTACTGTCATCATGGCAAAGATAAAATAAATCAGTTATTAGAAATGAGTTATTAAAACTATTATTATTAGAAATGTGTTAAAAAAATCTTCTCTCCGTTAAACAGAAATTGTGGAAAAAAATAAACAGGGAAGCGAATAATTCAGCTAAGCCGCACCCAAAAACCGCCATCCACCAATCGTAGCTTAGCAACCGTAGCTACGCGCAGGAGCTCTGTCAAGCTGTCTAACAAGGGAAACAGGTCGAAGCGTTGTGCATATTGTGCAAATCTGACACCCGGTATCCTAAAAGTTTGGACGGGGTGGTGGAATTTTTTCCCTTTTCAAAACCTAAAACCCAAGAGGAGAAATGCCAGTGTGGATCAAGCTGTGTGAGGGGCGTTAAAGGAACGGAGTTAAGTTGTTTTTTTTTCGATATTCCTGACACATTCAGTGATAGACGGCAATAACTCACACACCTCTTACCCTAAAAAGATCTTAACTGTGTTTTTTACAAGAATACAAAGCAGGTTATGTTTCACTGCTGTCTTTTAGTTTTTTTCGCTCGATATTATGAGCACTGCTCCGTTTAAGCCCTCGCAGTAGTAGACGTCATACTAATAGCAATCATATTTCCATCTGTTTCAAGCTACGAATATTTGAAATTAACGTTACATATCAACAGAACAAAACAGAGATGTGATCACAAACTGAGCACTTGCAATCAATATGCTTCATCTGCTGCTGTTTTTGAGTAATTTATAAGCTTCGTGCCCATGTCAGAGCTACAATTCACTGATGTTTTCATCTGTCTTTTGGAGATTTAGTCATTGGTGACTGTTATATTGGGTTAGTGTCTGCTTTTATACAGTATGTGGTGTTGGATTACTATTAGCTGGTAGGGAAAATCTATTTGATCACTTCTTCTATTTATACTTTGATTTGCATTTTAATTTATTAATTTCCTCCACTTCACTGCAAATTACATTAGAAACGGTATAAAGAGCACACAAACATACTGACAGTTATAGGTACTGTACATTGTTATGGGTCAATGATGCTAATATTCGGCACAAATCCATCAATTTCCCCTTTTTGCTTGTTCTTTCCATGAATGAATGGTCACTGTCCATGCGTGTTTCCTCGTCGGTTAGTAACGCTATATTTCATTGCACAACAATTAGTCTATCAAGCTTTTTTGGCTAAAAAAGAGAAATCACGGTTTAATTGTTATTATTAAATTATTTTTAAATTTCTCCTCTCCGGCTGTGGATGAACTAAGCTGTTGAATGGTTAGCCTATGAGGTGGCTAGGCTAACCTAGCTTCAATTTTGATTAAGTTATTTTCTAATCGGTTGCCTATTATGTCGTGAATATACCCATGCAATGCATACTGCAGTGCTTTTTTGTCTGGCTTTCTCGGATATCTCACCTGTTTGCCAAAAATCACTAATTATATCCCTGGCAATGTCTGACACCGGTACTGATACTTTTTAACCTTAATTTTTAAATATGTTGTAGCCAGATATTTGTTTGGCATACATTGTTTTTAAATTAATAAATAAATAAACAATATCTATATGTATATATAGGAACAGGAATCAATCAATTAATTATTAAATATATGTCACTATGTGAAATGTTCCTAATCATAACTGTGCTTTTCATTCGTTCAATATTTTATTAATTTACTTTAATAAAAATGATCTAGATTTTTAATTATTTGTTTAGTTCTTTGTTTATTTATTAATTTATTTAATTTATCAATTCAAATATTCATTTAATTATCAATATTATTGATTTATTAATAAAAACAAATATTTGTAAAAAAATTTGTATAAAATATTCTATTTTAAATTATAAATGTGAGGACGACGGTGCCAGTGCGCTCACCACACACTAGCTATTGGTGGAGTGGAAAGACCATGACAGAGCAAATTTGGTGGATGGGGATGATTGGGAGGCCATGATGGCTAAGGAAACCGGGGTTACACCCCTACTCTTTACGAGAAGTGCCATGGGATTTTTAATGACCACAGAGAGTTTAACGTCTCATCCGAAAGACAGCACTGACAGTATAGTGTCCCCTTCACTATACTGGGGCATTAGGACTCACACAGACAGCAGGTTGAGTGCGCCCTGCTGGCCTCGCTAACACCACGTCCAACAGAAACCTAGTTTTCCCATAGGGTCTCCCATCAAGGTACTGACCAGGCTCAGCCCTGCTTAGCTTCAGTGAATAGTCTGTCTTGGGCTGCAGGGTGATATGGCTGTGGCCATATCATCATTATTATTATTATGTATTTTTATTTATTACTGTATTGTTTATTAATATTAACATCAATAATTATCACAAAAAATTCACACACATAGATGTATCCCCAAAAATTTACTGTAACTATAAAAGAAGTTTAAAAAAGTTAAATTACTGTGTTAGTACTTACCCAATCCAATAGCATATCTGCTATTTTCCAGGTAATTTATCAGTGAAATAGTTGTGAATTTGATTTTAACAGTGAATTTAAATTTATATTAACATATTTATAATATAAGGATGTTTTACTAATATCTCAACCTTATTTGAATCTAAATAAAGTTAAGTTTAAAAAAAAAATATGTTTATGTATAATTCTAAACTGAAAATATCCTATTTAAAAATATATTAATGAAGGACCATTTCTTTGTCTTCCTCGCATGATCATTTGTGCATTGTGCCATTGCTATATAAGTGGACATTGACAGCTCTGATGTAATTAGAGATGGAGTGACAATGAGGAGTGTTTCCTGTCTCTTCTATGAGGCTTTCTGATGAAGAGGAAGGTGTGAATGGAGGTTATTTGAAAGTGAATGGCGTTGTGAAATTGCACTTTTCTCCTCATGGATCCACCGGCGTTTCAGACATAAATCTATTGAGCACAATCGCTCCGCTCCGCAGTAAATGTCACTTTCCCCTTTCCATTCTGTTAAATGCAATATGACAGTCAATGGCAGAAGTGGCTTTGATGTACATGCGGTTAATTTTTTCTTCATAGGTGGCGAGGGAGCGGAAATGAATCGTTGACGTCCGTCTCTGATAAATGACACTAATTAAAAGGATAAAGAGTGTCATTGATTTGACATATTTTATGTCCCTTCAAAACTATTACTGGTTAATTATTTAGACAAAAACTTCATTCCAGGGTCTGGTTTGATAGGGTCTTTATTAGGGCTGCACATATATATCGTTTCAGCATCAATATCACAATGTGTGCATCCGCAATAGTCACATCGCAAAGATATGCAATATAGAAGTTGACTTTGCAGTGTAATTTTTTCATTTACATATACACAATCATAATTCATGTGTTATGCATGATTTCCCTACAGAATCATCCATCAAACAAAATTAATACAATCGGTTACACTTAAGTGATCAATTCTCACTATTAACTAGTTGCTTATTAGCATGCATGTTATTGAGATATTGACTGCTTATTAGTGCTTATAAAGCACGTTCCATATGATCTAATTCTACATCCCTAATCCTACCCAATACCTAAACTACTTTTATAACTATTAATAAGAAGCAAATTAGGAGTTTATTGAAGCAAAAGTTAAAATGGTTAGCTAAAAGCAAGAACTGAACCTTAAAATAAAATGTGAACAAAAATTCTTTCCTATAGCAAAGTATATCACAATATATTTTGCAAAAAAAAAACAAAATATTGCAATGTCAGATTTTTTGTTTTGTTTATTTTCCAACATAAACTCATTCTGAAAATGTAGCCCTACATACGTTTCTGGAGATCACGAATTATGTAGCCAGAAGTACGTATGGCTGCATTTTGTTTTTAAAACGAACGCTCCTTTTCATGCTTACCAGCTGACCGATTACCTCAGTGTGGACGGCTTTCCCGCTGTTTGTCAAGTAGCTTGCCGTGTACGTTGGTGGACTTGAGACACAGAAAGGAGTTGATCACTATGACGGGGATTGAGTCTGGTGAAGAACGGTAACAGAAAGTGGGAAAGACAAAAACAGAAGCCAAAAAATAAAATAAACAACTAAATAACAGGATGAGAATGTGGTAAAATCTGAAAATGTGGTAAAAATCAGGCGAGGGCTTTTCTTTTTCTGTATTGTTTTTTTTAAAATTTCGGTTGGGTTTAGGGAAGTGGCTGGGAGGGTCAATCTGTGCTTTTGAAAACTCTATTGGTTGGGTTTAGGCAGTGCCTAATTTGTGAATTGCGAGGTCCCGGAACAGATCGAGGTAACGGATCCAGCATGTTATACGAGGATGGAGAGGTGTCGCGCATGAAAATGGAGAGCTTGGGGGGAGGGGTGTCGCAGACGAAGGATGAAAGTGAAAAGCGGGGGGTTGTCACAGACGAAAGTGAAGAGGGTTGGGGAGTCGTGGAAGAAAGTGAAAGTGAACAGCGGACGGGGGAGGAGGCTATTGTGTCAGGGTTGGGTGTTGGGGAAAAGGAGCGAGGACTCAAGTGCAAGATAAATGGGTATTTATTTATAATAAAGTAAAATAAAAAGGCAAAATAAACAACCCCGAGGGGGAAAACATTAATAAAACATATAAATAATCAATAAGAGCCAACAAGACAAACAAGGGAGGGATGGGAGGGCAAGACCAGGGAGGATCAGGAGGAACAGGGACCCTGGCTAACAGGAAGGGAAGCAGAAACGGGAGTCCAGGCAGGAAACCACGGAGGAGCAGAAGGGACAGTCCAGGGTGGAACCAGAGGGACAGACCAGGTTGGAGTCAATGGGTCAGAGGCCCCGCCAGGGGGCCAGGGTGGGGCCTGAGGGTCAGTCCAGGGTGGTATAGGGGCACACCAGGGAGGAGCAGGAGGGACGACCCAGGGAGGATCTGTTAGGGGAGACAAGGCAGGATGTCTGTGGGGAGCCGGCTGGACAGGAGGCCTGAGGGGAGCCGGCAGGGCTGGAGCCAGCTGGACAGGAGGCCTGAGGGGAGCCGGCTGGTCAGGAGGCCTGAGGGGTACCGGCAGGGCTGGAGGCCTATGGGGAGCCGGCAGGGCTGGAGGCCTGTGGGGAGCCGGCAGGGCAAGGAGCCGGGCTGGGACCGGCAGGGCACGGAGCCGGGCTAGGGCCGGCAGGGCAAGGAGCCGAGCTGGGGCCGGCAGGGCAAGACAACTGGGTGGTGCCGGCAGGGCTAGGAGCGGGGCTGGCACAGGCACTGAGCGGCGCTCTGGGGCTGGAGCCGACACGGGCGGGCGCTCTGGGGCTGGAGCTGCCTTTGATGAAGAGGCCTTTCTCTTCAATCTCCGCTTTTGGGTGCGGGTTAACCCTTGGGGGTTGGTCATGGGCTGGGAGATGGTGCTGGTGGTGGTGGTGAGAGGGGTCCATTCCCCCTGCAAGATCTCCCTCTCCTTCCTCAGGCAGGAATACTCCACCACCTCCCAATACGTCCATGCCTCAATCTCACCCAGCTCCTCCCAATCAAACGGTTCATCCAATCCAGCCAGAAAGATGTGGATGAGGTTGGTCTAGCTGAACCCAAGCCCCCGGACTGCCTCAAGGAGATCTTCAGCGAAGATTCCAAAGGGCCGATGGTTCTGCTGGTGAGGCAGTCCTCTGGCTAGGGGTTGGTCCTTGGGTCCCTCTTGCTGGGAGAGAGCTGGGCGCAGAAATATACCCATTTCTGCTGAGTCCTCTGTTGGCCAGTTCGTACTGTCAGGGTTGGGTGTTGGGGAAAAGGAGCGAGGACTCAAGTGCAAGATAAATGGATATTTATTTATAATAAAATAAAATAAAAAGGCAAAATAAACAACCCCGAGGGGGAAAACATTAATAAAACAAATAAATAATCAAAACCAACTGGACAGGGCAGGCTGGCAGGCAGGGATCTGGACTGGAGGACAGGACAAGGCAGGATACGATGATAACGAACTGGCACAGGACAGCAGACATGAGGAGATTTTAAGCAGAAGTAAATTAACACAAACAGGTGAACATGATAAACTAATAATGGGTTAACAAGGAGGGTAGGGCTAGACAATAGGCGGGAGAGCACATGACACAAAGAGACAACACAAGCCATGTGCTCACATAACACTGGACTAGAACACGCAGCCAATAAGAGAACTCAATAACTGCGCGTTCATGACAACACAAGCACACCACAAAAAGCACGCGGTCACAATGTAAACATCCAACCACGTGCTTAGACAACACCAACAGATGCAAGACACGAGCACACGATAGATGAACACCTTACAGTGCGCTCACATAAGCAACGCGCATGTTTCATCTCAGCGCCAACCGAAACCAAAACCAACCAGACTGAGACGCTGAGAATGAAACAGCGCGATGCAGACAGAACAAAACCCAAACACGAGTACGAGAGCGGTCACGTCACAAGCGCATGCAGACCACGCGCATCCGCATCAAGCGGGAGCGCGCACGGTCTGCACGCACTCACAACGGCGCGCACACAAAGACGCACACAATGACAGAACACAAGTGCTCGACCTGAGAAAACTCGAGCCGAGCACAACAGAGCATGACAACACAGAGCTAGTGTCCGGACTCTGCCACCAAAACAAGAATTTACAAGACCCGAGTGGCAGAACCCTGACAGGTTAAGGAGGGGGATCGATAAAATTAGGTGCCGAATTAGATTTCATTGCACAAATTAAGCCCTGGGTTTAGGGAAGGAGGAGGGTGGGTCAGTCGATCGGTCAGTCAGTCAGTCATTCAGTCAGTCAAAGAGTCAGTTGACAGCAGTGGATTTACGTGAGAACAGCAGGCGCGAATTTCACTCGTGAGATAAATCGAGATCTAAAAAAGTGTACACAGCGGCCTCTGGTGGATTCGCGAAAAACAGAAACTGCATTCTATTTGGCGCTCTCCAGAAATGTATGTAGAGGTATGTTTTCAGAATGAGCCTGGGTTGGAAAAAGTCATATATATATGACCATTAATGTTAATTATTATTATTGACTTAAAAACAACAACAACACAAGTCATAATCAGTATTATCAAAAACGACACTAAAACAACAACAATAATAATGATAATAATAATACTATTAAAAATATAATAATATTAACAATAAATATAATAATATATATTAGTATTCATTATTAAAAAATAATTAACATTAATATTAATATTGATGTTATTTTTAATAATAATAATAATAATACCACCATTTAAACAGGTCAGTAAGGCATTTATTTTTGTTTTTATTTAGTATTTTAGCAATACTAAAGATTAGTTAATAGCTAAAGAGAATTACAAATTCAAATTTAAGTGACTCATGTTCATAGCTAATGCAAACATCTATGTTGTGACAGCTGCAGAAACATTTGATTAAAAGTAATTGGAGAAGTGCTTAACCCTTTAACTACCCCACCAAGAAAACATTTTTGGGTTGCATTTTTTAACTCCTAACGTCGCTAGTTAACACACACTTTTTCAACACATCCCATAATTTCTAAAATATCAACCTCTACCAAATGGTAGATATGTCAGTTTATGGTAAAAGTACTGGAACTATTACATATGAAAAATATGAAAATATGAAGTGTAAGACCGATTTATTAAAAAATATATTAAAAATAAAACATGTTTGAATACTAAATCATCTTTATTATTTGAAGTACGCCATAAAATATTTCAGATTCTCATTTAATATGTTTTCTTGTTTAGTTGTTTTTACAATAAAACCAGAATCAAGTGTAGTAGTGCAAGAGGATTATGCTTGTTTGATTATTTATATATATATTATAACATGGTCAACCATTTGGTAGAGCAGGTTTAAGAAAAATGAATCTTTCTTTATTTTATTTATTTATTTATTTATTTATTTATTTATTTATTTATGTAATATTGATTTTTATTTTATGTAATGGCATTTTTGTTAAAAATATTTATCTAAAAATACTCCTTAAAATGGGCATAACAATAATGTGTTCGCTTTATGCATTACAGCAGCCACATTTTAAGCCACAGACGTTCGACTTTAACGCAGTAACTTTAGTGTAATTAGAGGTGCGGAACTATGGGTTTCATCAGGGAAAGGTGTGCGACGAATTCCTAAATTTATAGTGTGAATGCTCAAGGCTGTGTTTGGGTGTTACAGAATGTGCAGTTTTCAAAGGAAAGAAAGTAAATCCAAATGTTAGGAGCAACAAAAGAGAGAACACAGTGAAAGACAAACTTAGGTCAGAGAAGACGAGTCTTTACAAGCATATGCTCTACCTGAACCTCACTTTCGTATAAAAGTAAGTTCAGTCTGCACACAAAGAGTTTTAATAGTGCTCAATTCAAGCTTTATCTATCGTCATATTCAAAGTGAGGGAGAAAAAGACATTTTCTCCATCAGTCATTTTTTCCTGCTATTTCCATCCATTCAGTTTATCCTGAATTCTGCTGCTTTGAAATTTTATGGAAAAAGAGCTGAAAGGAAAAGTGATCTAACTTTGCATCTTATCTTATCATTCCTGATTACAGTTATAGTCACTATTTTTATTGTGTGAAATGTAAAGGTTGGATTTACTTTTTTCACGTTCATGCTGAAAGGAAACATTTGGATCAAATGGGCTTCTCAGAATGGCGTTGTAGCCTTGCCCATGTGGTCACCTGACAATGTAGTTGCAGTCATACTAAATTAAATATCAATCTGTAAAAATATCAGGTAGTTTAAATAAAATTAGCTGTTGGACTAAAATTACAAGATCTACAAGTACTGATGACGTACATTATGTAGTTTGTATTAGGTGTGTTTCGGTACATGTAAACCTTACGGCTCAGTTCATGTACTTAAGCTACCAATAGGCAGTTCAAATGTGTCAGTGAGTGGAGTTCAGACCAGTATACACTAGGGGTGTAACGATACACCAAAGGCACGGTTCGGTTCGGTTCACGGTTTTGGAGCCACGGTTCGGTTCGGTTTCTGTTTGCTGTGGGGTTAGGGTTGATGTCATCTTAACAGCAATGCTAAGGAACAATAGATTCAGGGCCGGCGCGTCCATTGAGGCGACCTAGGCGGCCGCCTAGAGCGGCATAATAATGAGGGCGGCAAACGCGCCCCGCCGCCCAACCCAACATACTGACTTTCATCCGCAACATCAACACAACACTGGCATAATAGGGGTCTGTCATAATAGTGAGGGCGGCAAACGCGCCCCGCCACCCTATCTAATGTAGAGGTGTAATTGGGCCATAAAAATTAGGCCCGATGGGGTCCGAGCCCGACAGAATTCAACCCGAGCCCGACATTTTGATTGACAGCTTTATAAAGCCCGAACCCGTTAATAACCCGACATTATTCAAATGTGCACATGGCATGCACACAGCTCTTTTGCCTTTTTTCAAGAATGAGTCATTTATATGTTTTAACATAATTTATTCATAACAAACATAGGGTATAGTTCACTTGGAAGTCGGAACAAAGAAATAAAATAAGTCCTCTGTAACATCGTAACATCTCAGCACTCTAAATAGACCTAGGTACATACACCTAGCCTTTAAATTGGCCAGCACACCAACGAAAAGAAGTCTTTCTTAACAAATTAAATTAAAATAAATTCTAAATTATGACTGGTATTTGGCAATAACGAAATTAAGATAAAGGCTCTGCGGCATTTCTTTTGCCACTTCTCTTCACAATCTGGCATTAAGGCGACGGGGAAGCTGAATAACGAACGAATAATGCCAACATTAGCCTGTATACTCTGTCTACATTATGATTTTATGGTTTAATAATATTTATTTACAATTTAAAAACCCTTTACTCACCAAGATTAGGCTATGTGCTTTTGTGCAGGTATTGAATTCACTGTAAATGGCTTTAGCGCAGTCCTGCGCTCAGGATGCTGCATACCGAACCTTTTACTGCAGCTGCTAGGCTGAGATGCAGAGTTCAGATCTGGCTAATTTTGCAAGTTTTGGGTAGGATTGTTTGTTCATCTTCTACCTGCCAAGAACATCCGTTTAATTTTCCATGACAGCAGTTTCAATGTAGCGAATGACCTCGTCCTCTTCCCTAACAGCTTGCTGTACATACGTTGCTGTTTAGCGCTCTACCGTAATATGCAGTGTATGAGTGACCGCCGAAATACCTTGGCGGTTAGAATAACCTTTCCTTCTGGGCTGGCGGCTGACCTGACCACAGTCAAAAACTCGCTCTTTTTCACTTCTCTGTCATCATTTGTTTCACCTTTGCAGGGATGGATTTTAATGTTGTAACAAATGATTTGATTACTTTCTCGTGCTAATCGAAATGCATCACATGACTATTCATTTACTGCGCCAGCTAAGCCTCAGCACTCCCGCTGGGTCCCGTCGGGCTCGGGCAAAGATCTTCAGCTCTAATCCAACTACTGAAGCGGAGGAGCGCATCTTCCTTTGAACTCGTTTTTCGTGTATTTTGCTAACATGATTATGAATTTCGTTGTTTTTGCTTAACTTTCGTTTGGGCAAAATTATTTTGCATTAGTTTTGCCCACTTTGAGAAATTTTGTGATTTTTGTACACTTTTATTTCGATTGATTTGTTTGTTGCTTTTTTGTTCAGCTCTTTCTCGTCATATTGAGCTATACCTCCTCAAGTTCACTTTTTTCTCAGAGTAAGGTGGATAGGGAAGATGTCTTACGACTTCCATTTCGCAAACAGTAGAAAATGTATTGTTAAAGACATCAGGTAAGAGGTGAACGTCATCTTTGTATTTTATTCTACAGTTCAGTATAGGGAAGAATAAGGCGCACGGCGCTGAAAACCTTTTTTTCTTTTCATCAGTTTCTAGCGAGGTAAGGGGTTAAATCCCTTCTGTTGGCAGTTCTGTTGTCAGTGTCTTTTGCGTACACCCTCACATTGTGAAATTTACCAAATTTTTTAAATGTTATTCCTTATTAAGTTTCGTGAAACAGTTAGTTACGACAGATAGTGTGCGCTTTGTCTACGACACGAATTCCATTCCTGAACTCCACTGGAAAACCAAAATGTTCCCAAACAGGAGACTTAAATGTATTTGGGGGATCTGCAATCTCAATATATGCGAAGCAGCCGTCCTGCATATACAGTAGTAATGGAGTGTGATCGCTCACTCAAGTCACATGACATGACATGCACTTGGAAAATACTATTCTAAATTCTAAAACATTAGAATATAATATTTAGAACAAAAGCTCATCATCACTAATACACTTTAATCAAATGTGATAAAATAAAGATGTTTTGGTTCAATTAGAGACAAGTGACGTCAACCTTAACAGTGGGCAGCAGGGGGCGTGACAGTATCGCGGTCCGCCACGAGAGTTTCGCGATACGTATCGTGGTTGGTGTATCGCGATATTTCGGTTCGGTTTGTAGTATCGTTACACCCCTAGTATACACCATGCCAACACCAGAAAATTAGCGCCAGTGAAATCCAACTGTGTTGTTGCCTCGCGTTGGCTCACATCTGGTTCCATCTGAACCAAAAAGCTGCTTGTGAACACACCAAACCGACGGCAGCTGACTAAAGCAAGAGTGCATGTTCTGCACCTGTGTGTGGTAGGATGTGTCCTTCTGCACATGTTTTTCTCATTCACAATGATCACCAGAACTTCTGTTGTGTGTGTACAAAGCGTTAACAAAGCAGCGTTCCAGCATACCATTATCACTGTAATTTTGACTCACCATGGATGGATTCGCTGCTGCAAATATGTCTGATAATCTATTATCCATATTGTTTGCAAATATTTTAGAAATGTATCAAAACTACAGCCGACCTGTATGTGTGGTCCTACTTGACTTGAATTGTTTAAATGCTTCGTCACTTCATCAAGTCACACTCGCCCTATGATTCATTGCTAAATAACAAGTGAATAAAGAGTGCTCTCTTCAGCTACTTTACCCTACCTAACCAACTAGCCGGACCTACACTGACCGATGGATGGAGGTGGTGTCCTGGTACTTAGACAGAAAAAGCAGCGCAACAACTGAGAGTCCATTTACAAAGAGTGCCTTTGTTTGTCTAAAAAACTTGAGATTCCGCACTCAGGAAAGTAAAAATGAATAAAACCAATGTCATGCCTACTTGTTACTGTAAACAGAAGCTCACAATGCTTGCCCTGCCTCCGAATTCTTCTGATTGGTCCATTGCTTTGGAACTGATTTTGATGTGTGTGAATGTTGAAATTCTTTAAACTTGACAAGACGATGTAAATGCAACGCACATGTGCGAGGGATCTGTACAATCTCATTTGCACATACTGCACTCTTAAATGAAATGGTTCTATCACCCGCTTATAGAATGCCAAAATGTTTCTATTAAGAACCATTATTTTGGTATAGCTTCTACTGGTCAAGTATAAAACCTCAGGGTTCTATGTAGAACCTCAGTGAATCATTTTTTAGTACAATTGAGTATAATATAATACGGTTTGGTACAGGTCACTCTGATCAGGCTTGGTTTTTCACTGCCAGCAGTATCCTTAAGGCTGGTTTATACTTCTGCGTCAAGTGATCGATGTGACCCATGGTTCATGCCTTGTGTGTAGCCGTGCGTTTAAATTTAAAAGGAAAACATAAGGGTGAAAAAAACCACCCCTAGCCTATAAGGTGTTTTATGGAATACTGTATCTTAAACTGACCAGTAGCTATGTTTTTTCTTTCCGTTATATTTATTTGCTACAAAGATGGAACTTGTGACCTTATTTATCTAATGATGGTAGCTGAAACTCGCTCTTTCAAAGGCGGGAAGGTAAGGTAAACACAAAACAAAAGTTTCCATCTGGAGATCCTTCACGAGACTCAACACTTATAAACACTTCCTCCATCGGGCTCATGGCTCTCAGCACCACCCACACTCGTCAGCGCTACCAAGCCGACCAATCACAGAGCTTGCACTATGCGTCATTGTGACGTGTAGTTACTTTTTTGAAGAGGTGCGCATCAGCGTCGGTGCCAGCCCCGCTAGACCATACTCATGCGCTTGACACAGAAGTATAGATCAGCCTTTACTTGGTAGGCATGGTTTATGCCAGAAAGTTGCAGTTCAGTCACATTTACCATTGCTCTACAAACTTTTGTGGGTAAATTTCAGTCATTTCAATCAGTATTAAGACAAGACCCAAAGGTTGCTGCTAATGTTTAAATTATGTTTAATGTTTAAGCAAATTAACAGTGTTTCATGCATCACAGCAACTCTAGAAAATGACCAACCAAATAAACTTTGTGTGAATTCCGCTAATGAGACCACATCTTAAAATCCTTGGTAGTATACCAAAGCTGGAGCTGTTCTGGATCGTGTAGCATCTACAGCTCTGCGATTCTCTCTCAACAATGCTCAAGTGTGACTGGCACTTATTTTTAACAAGGTCCCCAGTCATTTTAGTCTGATCATTCTCTGTTTTTTTTTGCTCCACATTTTGATTGTTTTGTTATCCTGTCAAGAATCTAATGCAGGCTTTACCAAGAGAAAAGTACTGAAGACTAAATTAGACCCAATGGCAAACCCACACCCAACAGTTATTCACATCGTTAGCTGAAGAGACCATTATATTGATATCTTAATGGCAGCAGAAATGTCAGGGCAAAAATGTTCAAAGTAATCACTTTGTTTCTTTCTAAAAATACTTTGATTTTGAACAATATACGTGGACTTTAGAGCAACAAAAATAAGTGAAAAACAAAGCAAAACAAGTGTATGCTATGACTGCTTTAATTGCCTGATGATAAATAATTAAGCCAGACCAAGGCCCGTGTTCTCCTTTAAAAGGCTGCATTGGTGGAGGCTGGAAAGAGAATAAATGTTAAAGTGGACAGGAACTTTTTTCTCATTTACATAAAGTGGAATAAATAGAATGGTTAAGCAAGGACACAGTATAAAAATCCTGAAGGTGACATCCAAGCATTTAAATTACAATTTAAGCTGAATACTAGTACCTTGCGTATAGTGAAATATTATGTTCTGTAAGAAGCCAAGGCAAAGGATTTTAGTTATTACTAATTGGTTATTAAATTATTGTGTTTCAAAATATGTTCTACAGTATATCTTCTCTCTATTAAGGGAAATATTTGAAACTAATACTGGACCAATACTTTTTTTGCATTTTTGTTTAAATATACTGTACAAAGGTCTGATCTAATTTCTTCCAAATTTCAACTTAAAATATTGTCATATTGTCAAAATATTTTCATTCAAATTAAAATACTGTCAGCTTAAAATATTGTCTACTCCCTGAGTGTTTTTAAAGCTGAAAATGAATTGTTTTTCACAATTAAGTTTTATTTATTATCATTGAAAATCAAGTTTATTCCACCAAATATTGCTTTCTTAACTGTTTTCAACTTAAAGACTGGTGTTATCTTGTCTAAAAATAATTATAAGCCTGTCGGAAACCATTTAATTTTTATATTTTGATCAATTGTTTTGTTATATTATCTCTAAATGACAATTTTATGTTAAGGGAGCTGATAATTGTTGTCAGCAGTTTGCAAAACAAAACAAAAAAATTGGAAATCCAGATTGATTTATTTTTTACATAACTTTTATTTCTAGTGTAGTGAAATTCAGTGGGATCTAGTTGATAGTTAGATCCAGTCTAAATTAGGGCTGCACGATATTGGAACATTGCGATATTTTGTTTTTCTGCATTATATATTGCAATATAAATACTATTTTACCAGATGATTTTAATAGCTCTATTTGGAAACAATTCTTTCATTTAGTTTGATTATCTTTTGCAAAATTACTAAATTTATCATTGATAAATACAACAGCTCAAAGATACAAGTGAAATAAACAGTGCTTTACAATTTTCTTGGGAGTCTTAGTCAAAGTATTCGGCTACAGAAATTGAATAATCAAATTTAAAATACTAATAATAACTTGACTTCTAGTTGATCATTTGAAAAAGTGGCAGAAGGTAGATATGATGAATCATTTGGTAATGAATCATCTGTTGAACTGCATCCTAATCATCACAAATACTGGAGAAGACCTATTGGAGCCCTCATGGACCCAAGATTCTCACAGAAATCAGTCAAGTTTGGTGGAGGTAAATCAAGGTTTGGGGTTACATTCGGTATGGGGGTGTACGAGAGATCTGCAGAGATCAGCCTGAGGTATCAAGACATTTGTGCTGGGGGGCTGGGGGGATGGCAAATTCTTCAGCAGGATAGCGCTTCTCCTCATACTTCAGCTTCCTCATCAAAGCTCCTGAAAGCAAAGAAGGTCAAGGTGCTCCAGGTTGGCCAGCCCAGACATGAACATTATTGAGCATGTCTGGGGTAAGATGGAGGAGGCGTTGAAGATGAATCCAAACAATCTTGATGAACTCTGGGAGGCCTGCAAGAACGCTTTCTTTGCCATTCCAGATGACTTTATTACAAAGTTATTTGAGTCATTGCAGAGATGTATGGATGCAGTTGTCCAAGCTCATGGGAGTCATATACAATATTAATTCTTTTTTCACTGCACCATGACTTTATAATCTATACTAAACATTATTTCTGTTAAGTGACAAGACTTTTGTCTAAGCAAAGTCAGACCTTACTGTGCTAATTAAATATATAAAAATCAAGGCATGATCAAATATTTATTTCAATAAAATAAGCATGATCTAGAGGCCTTTGCCTTTCATATAAGCCACTTCTGATACCAAATGATCAACTAGAAGTCAAGTTATTATTTGTTGTTCCTAAAACTTGGACAAGACTTTTGTCAGGTAGTGTAGTTACAAACTAAAAAGAATTGTCTGAATGCTTTAAACTCTCCTGAAATTTGTATTTTGTTAAGGTTGTACTTGCAACTATGATTGCTGGTGAAAAATTCAAATTAACATGGCAGATTCTACGATGTGACTATTGCATATGCGCACATTGAGATATCAATGCTGAAATGATATACTGTGCAGCCCTAGTCTAAATGACTCAAACTAACTACTCTGCACAGCATAAAGAATGTTATTAGTTTGGAATGATATGAAATGAAAACATAATTTTCATTTATGATTGAACTATTGGATTAAGTCGAAGTCCCATTGCATTTTTTTGTGAACAAATTGTTTTTTAGAGTCAAATGTTTTATAAAATCTTCATCAAACTGGGCTGCGGTTCCCAAATCCATTGTAAACCAAATATATCTTACAAACCATTGGCATAAATTGTCTCCACAATCTATTTAGTCTCTTTGGGGAAACACAGCTCAGCGTCAACTGATGCAAAAGATTGATTTGTTCATCTAAACAGCATTACCTGCTCATGACTCTAATCTGATCTGATTTTTTTAGTGTATCTCACTGACGGTGACACATTATCGATGAATCGTGAACCACCGCTTGAAGGGAACCAATTGTTTATTTACCAAACCTAAGCTTTACCTGATAATATGATGATTATCACACGACATTAGCTCACAAAGTTTTGCAGTACTTCTATAATATTCACGCAGCTCTTCTATTTGCTGCACCACAGGGAAATAAACAGTTGCTTATCATACTCAAACCAACAATTTCTCTGGCATCCCCTTTGCACTCTCAGATTAAGGATGTATGACTGCTAGGAGTTTTATATTAACTTAAAACTTACCAAGACTGGACTATTAAAAAAAAGGAATCAGAGAACTAAAGTTTTTCCTCATGAAATATGCATTAAGCTAGTCTTAACATGACAAGACGCACATAAATGTCTCATCACACTGATAAGAGCAATAAAAAAAGCAATGTTGTGACACCCTCGCCTTATTAAAAAGGTCCACAGGGTCTACAACAACATGACAAGACATCGTGAAAAATGTACCTATAAGGGAAAGCTGCAGTTTAACATTGTTTGTTAAGTGAATTAATGCTTTAATTCAAATGATGCATACAATTGATCAGAGATCACAGTAGAGACTTTTGCATTGTTACAAAATTTCTATTTGATATACAGTATATGCTGAAAATATTTAAAGATTTAGGCAAATAAAGCAGTTGATTTCATAGGTTTATTCTCATTTTAAAGATTACGCAATGTTTCAAAAAAAAAAAACAAAAACATTTATGTTCAAACAGGGTAACCAGATCTAACCTTAAGGCTTTAGATTCATAAATATGCACAGATACTTTTCTTTACACAAATATTTAACTTTATTGACTAATCTAACAAAAACAGAAACACCTAACACAAACACACATTCATATGGGTTGTAGAGAAGAGTGAAGGAAGAAAAATAAAAGTTTGAGAGAGTGTAATAATGTAAAAGCCTCAGATTTTTGTAAGACCAAACCAAGCAAACTTAAAATAATCAATTGAACCCTTCTATGGTTACATTCTATATGGTTATGTACTGTATATATCATTTACACCAGTTATTTGCGTTCTTTTTGTGATGTGAATAACTCCCTCTGTTGAGCTGGATTCCCACGTGGTTAGCTGGTGGTCAGTTCTTTGCCCTCACGAGGCTTGGAGTGGGGTGGAGTCTGGATTTTCTGTTTGAGACGGCAAAAACTGTAGTTGTGTTGACTTCTGGTTTCACGGCACGCTAAACTTCAATAGACTCTTGACGGAAAGAATAGAAAGAAAGGTATCGGAGAATGTTTGCACTATGCTGTTAACCCATTTTTGTCAGGGTCCAAGTCTGTTCACTGGACCTGAAGAGAAGCTGTCCTGAGCTGGAAGGAACAACTCTCTCTCAGGGTCACTTCTTTTCCTCACTTCTTAGTCACCAGTTTTTATTGGGATGATTTTGTACTACCCTCAGGAGCTGAGTTGACCTACAGTACGAGAAAGTTATCTTCTCAAGGGAAGTTTCATGGTCCTTTGTTGGGAAGCTTGCTGATTTGCATATGCATTCTGGATGACTGCTGATGAGGAATGTTTAAAGTTTTAATACACATATTAACATAAAATGTAAACAATCATTCAGTACACCCTATTAACTCTCCAGGGACATCAAATATAGCTTAACTGTGTCAGTGTTAAAACATTCATTGCTGGAGGATTGAAACCATAACATTATTACACGAGCAAGAGACTTGTTGCATAACACCTGATTACATATAAAGAGAGAATATAGGGTTACATAAAATATCTAAAAAGTCTTCTATAGGAGCGTGACCATGTGTTTGTCCATTTCCAAGCAGCACATTCCTTTCTTGTCATAAATACCTTTGGAATCATATTACACACTAACCACTGCTTCCTTTCTGGAGGGGATAGGTTGACGGTGCATTATTTGTTGAATAAAGCAAAATAATTATGTGTCTGATCTGCCACATCCGTTAGAGTTCAGTCAAAACTGAATATCCTGACATTGTTGTCACCATTTACTTGTTCTAAACCGATTTGACTTTCTTTATTGTGTTGAACACAAAAGGAGATATTTTGAAAAATGCTTAGTATTTGATTTTTCTACTATGGGAGGGTTACAGGTTTTTATCTTTATTCAAAATAACTTATTTAGTGTTCAACAGAAGAAATAAGCTCATAAAGGTTTGGAACCACTTGAGGGAGAGTAAATAGTCAGTAACTCATTTTTGCGTGAGCTGTCCCTTTAAGAAATCAGTATTTGGTGGAATAATAAATTAATTTGATATTTTAATCATTCATTCATTCATTTTCTTTTCGGCTTAGTCCCTTTATTAATCCGGAGTGGCCACAGCGGAATGAACCGCCAACTTATCAAGCACATGTTTTATGCAGCGGATGCTTTTCCAGCTGCAATCCATCTCTGGGAAACATCCATACACACTCATTCACTATGGACAATTTAGCCTACCCAATTCACCTGTACTGCATGTCTTTGGACTTGTGGAGGAAACCGGAGCGCGCAGAGGAAACCCTCGCAAACGTGGGGAGAGCATGCAAACTCCACACAGAAACGCCAACTGATTCAGCTGAGGCTCGAACCAGCGACCTTCTTGCTGTGAGGCGACAGTGCTACCTACTGCGCCACCGCGTCTCCTAAATTTAAATACAATTTTGTTATAATGTTATCATACATATATAGAATAAAACATATATTAACATTTTAATCAAACCCATTAATATTTAAAACTATATATATTTCTTTCCATACTGTAAAATTCAGCGGGATCCAGTAGTTTTGTTCCCTAATGACTAATGACTAATTGTATGGCTGAAACCAATAACATTAATGTATCTTTTTAATAACAATAATAAAATCAATGTTGTGAATCCATCACCTTATTAAAATGATCCACAGGGTCCCAAACAACGCTGCAAGACATCCTGCAAAACACACAAAGTGAAAGCTGTATTTTAACATTGATTCACAACAGGGCGCTGCGCTAGCTTTCTCACAGCGTTATATGCCAACAAAGCCTTGTGCTGAGAAGATGTCGCCCTTTTTCCCTGCCAGTGAGAGCGAGAACTAATCAGAAAGTTCTGGAAGCACCATTTCTACTACTTTTGGTGTCTGTAAACAACTCCTGACCGCTTCACAACCTCTCAGCGTGTCAGAAGGTGCTGTTAGAGCCAAACTGAAAAACTTGGTACTTGGAAAAAATATTTGCACCTTCATAAAATATAAAAGAGAGAGCAGGTTTGTCAGAGGATATGGTGAACCAGCGATCATGAGAGAGAAAGAAAAAGCCCACAGTTTCAGTGTCGGTTGGTGCTTTTGAGATTTAGAGATGCGTACAGTAATTTAAAAATGGTAAAACGTGTACTTGTATCTATTTTTTATTTTGGTGTCTTCAACGATGCTCCACAAGAGCTGCATCTCATATTTCTACTATACAGCCGGATTATCTTGATGGAAATAATTGGCCAAGCTCAGAATTGTTTTTGCAATATTTACAAACGGCAATAGGCAACAGACCAGATTGTGAAAGCTGAATTAAACATGTTGCGACAGGCGTAAACTGACTGCATCTGTAGTTTTGAGCACTCTGTGTACAGCTGCGTTTATAAGAACCGCATTTCTGTTTCAATTACTGGTGGTTTGTGGCCAGTCTAGTCCACTTTAGAGTTAATTTAGCATCCGAGTATACGTCCAAGTATTATTTAGCACAGCAGTATTTTGGAAATGAGACTTTCATTAATTGTATTTGTTGTCAAGATTGGACAAAGGACTTTACTTGGAGTCTATGAGCGTTAGATTGGATAATCCCAATTTTTTTTTGGACATTCATTTTGTATTCAGATGCTTTTTTCCAATGTGAAAACACACTTCATGCTAGACTAATGACAAAAGTGATAGTTTTGTCCTACTTGATGAGGTTTTCTGTTTTCACTTGGTATTAATATTCCAAAATGATAATTGAGCTTCAGATTATATAATCAAAATGATTGATTTTGTCAAAAGTACCGACTTCTGTACCTGTTACTGAGATTGAAAAGGTAAATCAAAATAAAGTTTTTTAGGTACTAGTACCAGCATGTTAGTCTTTAGGATGGCTTCTGTATGAGCTTATGTGCTCCAAAACAGTGACAAAATCTGCATTAAGAAGATGTAAACACCCAAAGCTTGCAGTTTGACACTTCAGCCTAAATTAATCAGCACTTTTCTTTATGTTTAGTTTAGTTTAGTTAGTTTAGTTTTAGTTTAAAGCTTTATTAAACCCCTTGGGGCACTTAATTCAGACATGTTGGTGCTTCACATAACAAGAATGACACACTTAACACAATAAACAGTTAACATCAAGTACACAAACCAAACCTGCAAGGGTAAAATAAATAATATAAAAGATAAAAATAATAATAATTTATAAGAAAAAATTATAAAAAATATAAAAAAATAATAATAATCCATCGATCAACTACATTTATAACGTTACATTTATTATTTGATATCACTTCCTGACCAATCAAATGCCCTCTGGTATATTCTAGAGATTTCCCACCCCCTTTAAGATGCTTTCGGTTTATGCATTTGAGCTCAACATTTCTCCCTGGCAGAGGTGTCATAAAAATAAAATGTTGGTGGCTGTTTTTTTTAAAGTGGAAGGGGCTACTCTATGTCTTGCCCTGTCTTTATGTTTCAGTTCAACTTACATCACACACCAAACAAAAATAATTTTTAATAATAATAAATTAAAAGACACATTCTTAAACACCGCTGATTGGCTATTTTGTTTATTCACGCTTCAATGCTCTTCACAAAATACTAACTCTGACACATGGACACTGAAGCATTTGAAAGTCGCAACTATCCGAGGATCCAATCAGCATTGTGTGAACCTGCTCAAGGATGCTCAAATGTTAGGGGGAAATGGATAATTAAAAAATTTCAGTTCAGATTGGTAGCAAAGTTGGTTTTTTGAATACCTTGATCTTGACATTAAAGTTATAGCTACTGAAAATTCAGATTTGCCAACGCATGAATAAAACAACTTGAAATATTTGTTATAGCTTGATATTTTAGACCCTTAACTGCTAAAATATTGAAATGATCAAAAGATGTCTTGCTTTTTACATTTTAAATAAAGTAAATCTGTCTTCTCAAGGATTCTGGTTGACGTGGATGAGACTGTAGAGAATACATACTGTAATGTGTGTGTCGAGACACTGAAGTGAGATGTCCCTATGGTAGAAGTTAAGTAGATCTTACAAACACTTTGCTTCTGAATATTCATCAAAAAACCATACAGAAAGCTGATTCTGTACACTTCATTGCTTTTCATCTTAAACAGAAATTCATCACTTCCTAAATGGAGCATTGTGGTGCAGAAACACTAGGCTGATTTTCATGTTCACAGCAAACAAAAGACTGTTAATTGGATTTAATTCTCACAATGTTGCTCATGCGTGTCAATGAGAATCTTCAAGAGCTAAACAGAAATGTTAAATCCATCTATATGACCATCATAGAGCATTTAACCGTACATTCTATGAATCCTATGAACCTCGTCCATTTTTGGCCTCTGTTTTGATATCTGAGCTATTATACAGTTCAGCACAAGTACACACTATAAAATGATGGGTTGTTCCAAACCAAATTTGGGTCAGGTTTGGACAGACTCAGCCCTTTGTTTTAAAATATCCCACTTTGGCTTTTTCTACCGCAGCAAATTCCATTTTTCATTTTGATTTTTGGTGCCGGTTTATTAGGAAGTGACAATTTTGTTTTCTTTGACTCACTGGATGGAAACGGCTTTATTCACAAATGTTTCATTCGATATTACAGTTTTGCGACTAAGTCTAATTCACATCTTTGGATGGAAACATAGCTACAGTCAGATTTTACAGCAGAAGAGCGTTCACTGTGTTAATGGGGTTGGGTTGATCAAGGGAGCAGATGCCTGCTTTTCATCAGGCCACACTGTGTTGTGGTTGTAAAGCCTGAATGCAATTAAGATTTCAGCTGCCACCTATCATGAGTGTAATTACCAGCAGCACAAAATCAAACAGTCCAGCCACTTCATTCCAGGCGCTTCGAATGCCAAGAGAATGAGAGTAGCCTGAAGTTTATCCTCTTTGGATGATATTCTCTCTCTCTCTCTCTCTCTCTCTCTCTCTCTCTCTCTCTGTGCTCTGTGTGTCAGACTGACTGACTTGGGTTGCCATTAGAACAGTTTTTATCAAAAGTCTGTGCTGCTGGTGGTATATATGTTTGACAATTGACCACTTATAGAAGTTTTCTCATTTCTGAGAAGACTTTATATGGTGGATGTTGGAACATGGAGTGATTTGTTCCCTTTTAGACGAACGTGTAAATGAGGTCAGACTGCGTTAGGTGATGATTAATATATAAAGGTGGTCAATTGACTAAAGCCGCAGTCACACTGGACTTTTTCCTCCATAGACTTCCATTCATACGCACGCGAATGCGTCTGACCGGAAACGCAGGGTCATGCGTCAGATTTCGCAGGTTACTGCTGTGCAAAGTTCAAAGTTGGTGAACTCTGACCTGCGAAATCGCATCACTTGACTGCGTGAGACCAATCCAGGATCAAAACATGACCTCTCTGGACAGAAATTTAAAACACTGAGCAATCGCTCGCTTTTTTTAATGTCTAATCATCTTGTTTAATCCCACCCCTTTTCGCATCGCCGTGCGACAGAATTTCGCAAGCTCAAACTCTAGTGTGACTTCAGCTTTATGCTGTGTTCTCACCAAACGCGGAAGAAGCGTCAAGCGCGAGTGATTTACATGTTAAGTCAATGCAGAGACGCGAATAGACATCCTGCGGCGCGATATGCGCGAATGGCGCGGCGCAAATGACGCAAATTGCATAAATGGCACGGAGCGAATTGTGCGAATGGCGTGGCGCGAATTGCTCAAATTCGAAAATCTGAACTTTATCGGACATTCGCGCTGCGTTAACCAATCAGGAGCTTGCTCTTGTGGGGCGTGATTATGAAGTAGCGCCTGTTGTTGGTGTCCTTGACGAAAATCCTCCTGCCCACACCGACAACAGTTCATCAAACTGGGCTCGGCTCAGTCAGAAGCACAGCTGAATGCTTCCATCATCCAGGTTAAGTTTCTGGATGAGTTTATGAGCTCACAGAGCTAGGTGCACCTCTGAAAGGATCTAGTGGACTCAGACACTGCTCCAAATGAATCGACGCTGTTTTTCAGCCTTCATAAAACACATAAACAAAATTATTTTCTCAATAAAATCCATGTTAGCCATTTAGCAACGAAGCTAGAGTCACCGGACAGACAGAAGCCCTGCCCATCACGCGAATCCCTGTCTGTTCTGAAGCAGATTTGACGCACGAATGAAGCAGATTTTGACGTGCGAATGTGCCACATTAACCAATCAGGAGCTTTCTCTTGTAGGGGCGTGCTTATGACGTAGCACCTGTTGTTGGTGTCCAGGGGGGAAATCCTCCTGCCGATACCGACAACAGTTGATCAAACTGGGCTCGGCTCAGTTGGAAGCACGGCTGAATGCCTCCATCATCTAGGTTAAGTTTCTGTAGGAGTTTATGAACTCACAGAGCTGGGTGCACCTCTGAATGGATCTAGTGGACTCAGACACGGCTCCAAACGTATCGACGCTGTTTTTCAGCCTTCTTAAAGCACATGAACAGTTGTTTTCGCAATAAAATCCATGTTAGCCATTTAACAACAAAGCTACAGTCACCAGGCACACAGAAGCGACATAGATATACTGCATGTCTATGTCCTGCCCATGAAGCGATTCTGCGTCCATTGTGTAGCAGATTTGACGTGCGAATGAATCGGATAAAATCAAAATGTTCACGCGTCTATTTACGCGTGAATAGCATGATTTATCCGCATGTACCATGTCTGGTGTGAACACAGCATTATGCTGTGTTCAGTCCTCTTAGGATGTTTCTACTTAAAAAATTGAGAAGTTATAATGTCATCAAGTGTGCTCAATTCACATTCATTGGCACAAGTTGACAATGTATCTGCTTTTGATAAACTACAAGAAAAAACAGCAGGTTTACTCTGATTGTACTCTGCTTTATTGAAAATGAAGAGCAAGGAATTCCAATTTAATGGGCTATATGCAGGCAGCACGGTGGCTCAGTGGTTAGCACAGACCATGCTGCCTGCATAGAAATTACCATGTAGTGTTGTCAGTAGTAGCAGGCTTGCGCAGAACCTACAAAATAAATACTGAAAATACTGGGGTAAAAAAAAAATCTTATTTTAAAGACATGGTGAGGAGAAATGGAATTTATTGCAGTGCTTCTTGTCTGATACCCACTTTATGTCGTATATCTATGTCGTATATCTATCAGGTATTTTGAAAGAAATCAGATCTTAAACATGGCGATTTTGTAGTGGAAAGACCATTAGTGCTTGGGCTGGCTGACTGAAAATTAAAAGTCTTTGTGCATATACCACACTGAGTTTTGTCACTGACAATTACAAGAGTTGACTTTGCGTAAATAAAAAATTGCCCACTGATCTATATATAATAAGGTGTATATATTGTTCTCTATCGTAGATCAGTCATTCTGCCATAATTCTCACTGACATACCCCAACACAAACTCCTATTTATAATAACAACTTTGTGATGACGTTCATGTGCATTCAATTTATAAAAATAAGATTTATGATGGCTTGAATGCACCATAAGGCCAAGTCTTTATGCAGATCATGCATACTCTGATTGACTGGTAACAGATTGGTGAACATGATTCAATCTGAAGTCACAAAATCTGGCTGATCTAATTAGTTGAATGCAATCTGTGTCAATATGCAGAATTATGGTTAAATTTGTTCATGTTTCTGTGCATCGTATTTCATAATCATTTTGATGCAGATTTTTTTTCTTCATAAAGTACAATAGTATATACTAAAAGATTAATTTAGGAGCGTAACTGATTTCAGGTTTTGCATAATTTGTGCTACAATATTACCAGTTACCAATATTTTTCCACCTTGTGTAGCCAGATTATTATATTTGCAGTCTCTCCAAACACGGCTTTTTCATAAAGGCCTAAAAATGCTCACTATAAATTTATTAATTTTTGTACTTGCTTATTAGATTTGTATAATAATAAATATTACATATTACATTTATCAAAAGTGCATGTCTGGATGTATTTCACAAACACAAAGACTTCAGATGAATAAAGTCTTTATAAAATCTTTTTCTTTTAAATGAGCAGTTTTTTTCCCAAGCGTCTATGTTTAGGTTCAGTAGTTTCATTTTAATGTCATCAAAAGTAAGGTATTTAAATAACTGACTAATTATATTTTCACTACCATTAAAGAGAAGTTACTGAACACAGTAGAAAAAGCCTATTAAAAGAAAAAAAATTGCACATCGTTTTTAGTATCTAAAATCTTCTTATATTTATATACATATATACACACAGTATTCAACATTTGAAGCGGATCATCAACTTTTTTTTATCAAAGTTGTCCTAAATCTATTGAACAATACCCATTCTTGTCTTAGGACAATTTTGGAAATCTTTAATTCAAATGTTGACTTATATATAGTATAGTATAATTTTTTTTGACCAAATGTTGACTACTCTACTATATATAAAGACGCATTTATGTGTGTGCATATACAGCTTGTGTATAGTACAGTATGTATCTATATATCTATGTCTGTGTGTGTGTGTGTATACACATATACACTCACCGGCCACTTTATTAGGTACACCTGTCCAACTGCTCGTTTACACAAATTTCTAATCAGCCAATCACATGGCAGCAACTGAATGCATTGAGGCATATAGACATGATCAAGATGATCTGCTGCAGTTCAAACTGAGCATCAGAATGGGGAAGTAAGGTGATTTAAGTGACTTTGAACTGGCATAGTTGTTGGTGCCAGAAAGGCTGGTCTCAGTATTTCAGAAACTGATCTACTACTGGCATTCTCTACTGGGATTTTCACGCACAACCATCTCAAAGAGAAAATATCCAGTGAGCGAAAATTGGACAATAGAAGATTGGAAAAACATTGTCTGGTCTGATGAGTCTCGATTTCTGCTGCAACATTCGGATAGGGTCAGAATTTGGTGTCATCAACATGAAAGCATGGATCCATCCTGAGTTGTGTCAACGGTTTAGGCTGGTGGTGGTGGTGTAATGATGTGGGGTATATTTTCTCGGCACATTTTAGGACCATTAGTACCAATTGAGCATTGCGTCAACGCCAATGCCTACTTGAGTATTGTTACTGACTATGTCCATCTCTTTATGACCACAATGTACCCATCTTCTGATGGCTCCTTCCAGCAGGATAACGCACCATGTCATAAAGAGCGAATCATCTCAGACTGGTTTCTTGAACATGACAATGAGTTCACTGTACTCAAATGGCCTCCACAGTCACCAGATCCTAATCCAATAGAGCACCATTGAGATGTGGTGGAATGGGAGATTCACATCATGGATGTGCAGCTGACAAATCTCAAATCTCAGTACTAGTGAGGTGTAACTAATAAAGTGGCCGGTTAGTGTACATATACATAGAGAAAATAAACACAATGGAATTTGTCCTTGAGAGTATGCAGATTATTAATATATTTAATTTGTCTTGAGTTAATTGTGCTCTAGAGAATGTAGTGTTCCTAATGTCTGTCACAGCACATTGAGCAAAACATGTTTTATGGTTAAATGGGTAAATTTTCAAGCGTGAGTCAGAGCTGGTAACCGACCCATCAAATGAATTCTCTCGGCTGGCCGAGATGAAGGCTATCAAACAAAAGCGTCAAGCTCTGTCAATCTCTCCTGTTTAGAGCCATTACTGAGCAGCCACGTGTCAAGGCTTCATGATTAGTGAAATATGTCGTTCACCAATGACAGACATCATTATAATTTCATTACTGAATGCTACTCATGAGGAATAGTATGTTGGGATGAATGGGCAGAGAAAAGGAAAGGACAGGAGGAGCTGTGAATCAGGCAGGATGAGAAACACATGTGGGGGACAATCATCTGCATTGGATCAACATTGGATGACGTGTGTCGAAGGGATTGTGGGATTCCAGTCGCTAAGTTGCCACATGATGAGTGTCAAGCGCTCATATTATTGATGGCACGATGCGTGTATCATTTTTAATGATGGAAAATATTTCTCGGTTGAATGGGTGATGATGTTTTAATGTCGAAATGCACATTCTACTCTGCTGACTATCCAACAAGTTCTCATAATTCACTTTTGGGCCTTGATTGCTTTAATTAAGCAGAACTCTGAGCCCATGCTGGAGACTGAACTCATTATCGCGCTCTGAGCACATATTCACAGTTGTGGTAGTGTCACAATGGGATGTTTACTCTTGTGGGTATTTTTAGTTTTGTTGCCAGATCTGTTTCCCTCAAGGATGAGGAGGATTTGGACATTTCCAGGTGGATTTTGGAGACGCTGCAATTAGGGCTGCAGGATATTGGAAAAATGTAACATATATTTTTTTAATTCTGCGATATGAATACAATTTCACTAGATGTGTTGAATAACTAATTGGAGAGAATTTATAATTTTAGATTGATTGAGAATTCTGTAGGAGAGTGCACAGTATATGCATAAAACATAAGAAACAAGCATAGATAAATTCAGTAAAGAAAAATATACCGATTAAATAAACAGTGTTTTTGACAACGGAAACATGGATCCAAATCTAATTTATTAAACAGAGAATGGTCAGGAAAGCAATGGTCAAACCAGGAGGAAGCAGATGTAAACACGCAATCCAGAGTGGTAGTCAAATAAGCGGGCAAATGGTCAGAAGGCAGGCAGCAAACAGGAGTAAACATACAACCAAGGCGAGGGTCCAAACACAGCAAAGCAAGACAAAAGAAACACATTGTAATGTCACAAGTGCAGTAAACAAGACTCAGCAACAGCGTGTGTCTGTGCTGCTTAAATAGTCTATGTATTCAGTCCTTGACAATCCTCCGGCTGTGTGAATGCAATCAGTCAGGATTAGGAACTGCTGTGAGTGTGTGTGGTGCATGATTGGATCTTGTAGTCCATGAAATGGCGGATTTGTAGTCCGTTAGCGATCAGTGTATATACCAAAGATCTGCTCAGGCTGAATCGCTGGTGACTGTGACAGTTTTATTGTTTTTCAAGGAGTCAAACTGTATTCAGTATACAGTAAGTGAATAATCAAATGTAAAATAATACAGCATAATCTTCATTTAATAAACAATTCAATAAAATTAGTTGTTATTAATTTGTCAAAGTTACTAACTATGTCCCGATCAGGTTTTTTGCCTTAGATACTTCTATAGTACATAAAAAAAGAATAAAGAAGAGCGAAGAAACAGATCCAGGATGTTCCCTATTTTTTATTTAATTCACCTTATTTTAACATTCAGCAACTCTGTTAACAAACAGAGCACTTTTGTGAGGTAGCTTGTAATAAATAACATAAATTCTTCACTTTTGGACTTTAGTGCAACAGTAAATATATTAAAAAAACATCTAATGTAAAAACAAATAGCACTTCAACTTAAAATAGTCAACAGGCAATTCCAAGTTTACATATCTCACAGTTTGCTATGACAATGTTGTTGTCATCAACTTTATAATACTTCCAGACACACGTTGCTGTTCTGTGTCAAGAAAGAGGTCTAACTCTGTGCCACCACATAACTATAGATGTGTTAAAACAATGAGAATCTCTCTCTCTCTCTCTCTTTATATATATGTATGTATATATATATATATATATATATATATATATATATATATATATATATATGTATATATATATATATGTATATATATATATATATATATATATATATATATATATATATACACACACACACACACACACATATATATATATATACACACACACACACACATATATATATATATATATATATATATATATATATATATATATATATATATATATATATATATATATATATATATATATATATATATATATATATATATATACACACACACACACATATATATATATATATATATATTAGGGGTGTCAAAAATAATCGTTTCTTCGGTGCACAGCGATGCAGACGCGGACAATTCGGTATGGTTCAGTAATAATCATAACCGGTTATTATGTACTGACGTCATTTATCTCACATGCGCAATGTCGCCGTAGCATACTATGGCGAGGGAGGCGAGCCGTGAGCGCGAGTATTTACAACGCTCTAGCTACGTAAAAACTCTGAAACTGTGACAATTTCACTGCGTGTGTGTTTGCTGAACACTGTTTCACTGACACTTACATCAGAAGCCCCTATTTCACAGCGATTAAGAGAATGAAAGTAATCTCCATTTCTCTCTCTCTCACTGTGGCCCATGAGTGCATCTGTGAAGAGCGCCAGCGTGTAAGAGCCAATCACAGCCCTTTCTGTTGAGCGCGTGACCAATCAAAAGGGTGAAAGAAAGAACTTGGTAGACAAGGCAATTCAATCATAACTTGATTTTAAATCAGCCGTCATAACACTATTTATCAATATGTGGACCTTTTTGGATTCTCAGAAGCAATGGAAATTAAAAATGTAAAACAGGAAATACGTTAGGACCATTGTTTTTGTTTACATCCCTCAAAATGGTCTAAATGCTCGTGTTGTTTAAAGGTACAGTTTATATATCTGACTGTTTGAATTAAAGGACAAAATTGTTTTGCAAATAAAATAAAAAATAAATATATTTATACAATTAATACAAGAATTGCTGTGCTGTGAAGAAAATATAAAACTGTGTATGGAAAGAATCGTCAATGCACCGTGATGCACCAAGATATCGAATTGAACTGAATCGATGGCATAATAATCGTAACCGAACTGAACCGTGAGACCAGTGTAGGTTCATATATATATATATATATATATATATATATATATATATATATATATACAGTGTTTCCTCTAGGATTTTTTCCAGCAGTGGCGGCAGGACTTTTTTTACACAGATCTGCCAACTGTTTCAAAGATAAATATTACACGCAGTATTGCAAGTCAAGATAGCATTCATGTAATACGAGCATGCGAATCTCTTTGCTTGCGCGCCGATTTCCTCTTTGTGAACTTCTTGCACGCACTCAAATTTACACGTTCAAGTGCAGATCTTCTCGTGCGCTCTCCAGTAAGCGCTGCTGAAGCGCGATTTGGTGCGTTTTCTGACATTAACGCGTCGACTGAAGTAAAATGAAACGGCTATAAACTCCAGCAAGATAAAGTCATTGTATGCAGAGTCATTGACCTTTATCAATAAAGTATATTTATGGAAACTGTGTTCATCTTAAACTGAAAGCTACACCGTGTTTGCTGGACTCACGCACCTGTCAGTCAGTCTGACAGAGAGTCAGTCAGCATGCCACCTTAAAGGGTTGAACAAACAGCGCACAGCACTACTACGGTTACAGAAAGTTTGCGCTGTTTACCTCTAATATGTTTTGGTGCGATTATAACCCGCTATAAAAAACACGACTAAATGTTTTAAAAGAGAAGTTGTAATGTAGCCGTGGCGGGATGAATTTTGGCGTGGCGGCCCGCCACGGATGAATGAATGTAGCGGAAACCTTGTATATATATATATATATATATATATATATATATATATATATATATATATATTCGAGTCCTCATCGAGAGGTAACATCCGATTCCAGTCGATTCTGAAACCGCGTGATCGGGAACATGTTATCGGATCTGGACATCCCTATTACTAACGGTACAATTTCATATGTCTGAATACTTTTAAAACCCTCACACATTCACATGCCTCAAAGAAACATTTGCAAAATGATAAATAATAATCCAGACTTAACATTGCGTATAATTGCTGCGTGACTATTGCAAATGCTCACATTGTTATAACAATGCTGAAATGATATATTGTGCAGTCCTAGTTGCAATTATTATTATTATTATTATATTTTTTTTATCTGCCATCTTTGTGAGTTCAGTTTAAAGGTATGGTTCACACAAAAATGCTAATTCGGCCAGTATTTACTCATTCTTCACTTGTTCAAAACCTACCTGAGATTCTTTCTTCTGTTAAACACAAAAGAATATATTTTGAAAAATGCTAGTTGCTGGGAATCATTGAGTTCTATTTGTTTTTCCAGCTATGAAAGTTGATGGGTGCCAGCAACCAGCATTCTTCAAAATACAGTATATTCATGTGGAAGAGACTCATAAAGGTTTAAAACCACAAGAGGGAGCTTAAATAATGAGGTAATTTTCATTTTGGGTGAACTATACCTTTGATAGTGTTTCTTAAAATGAATACTTCTGTCCCTGCAGTACCCGAACATGCACATGTGTGCTTTTTGTTACGTGTCAGCACATATTGGTTATTTATGTCTGTATTATGTATCTCATTATGTTTTTTTCTCTTTCTATGACCCCAGTTCACTTCTTTGTTTATGTCTACTGCTGTTCTTGATTGACTGGGTTCACTTACACTTGCTTCAACCAATCCTGACACTGGCTTATCCTGATTGATCCATGAAGCACTGTATTACAACTTGGTCCCGGTCTTAGCCAATCAGCACACTCCAGCTTCTTATATAAGCTTTTGTCTGCAAGCTGTTAGTCATTCTTTTTGGCTCCATTCGATTGTAGTTTCTGTGCTCATAGATTCATTGATTCTGAAAGTGCTTATAACCCCATTTTGTTCAGTTTTGTTGAGATATATTGTCTTCACCTTTATTTACATTGTGTTGTCTTTTTGGTTTAGTCACTGTGTTCTCACCTTTGTGTAACCATTCATCTCCTTTCCTAAGATATAAAACTCCCTTAAAATACATTTTGACTCCTTTAATGTATGTATTGACAGTGTGCAATATAGTGAATAATACATGGCATCTAAAAATATGGTGGCGATAAAATTTGTTTAATTGTTGTTCAGTCATTCATTTGTTCAGTTCTTCATTCACTCGTTTATTAAGTTAACTATTCGTTCAGTCTTTCAATCACCCATTCAGTTAGTCCTTCATCCATTCATTCATTCAATTGTTCAGATATTCCTTCCTTCATTTCTTTTTCTCAGCTACAGTATTCATTCATTGCTAGTCCATACATGTATTTTTTTGATCGATCAATCTGTCAATGGATCCATCTATCCATCCATCCAAAACTTGTTTGTTTTTTGCTTGATCCATCCATCCATCCATTCATCCATCCAAAACTTGCTTGTTTTTTGCTTGATCGATCATCCATCCATCCAAAACTTTTTTGTATTTTGCTCCATCTATTCATCCATCCATCCATCCAAAACTTGTTTGTTTTTCCATCCATCCATCCATCCATCCATCCATCCATCCATCCATCCATCCATCCATCCATCCATCCACTCATCCAAAACTTGTTTGTTTTTTGCTTGATCCATCCATCCATCCATCCATCCATCCATCCATCCATCCATCCATCCATCCATCCATCCATCCAAAACTTGTTTTTTTTTGCTTGATCCATCCATTCATTCATCCATCCAAAACTTGTTTGTTTTTTTGCTTTTCTCCATCCATCCATCCATCCATCCATCCATCCATCCATCCATCCATCCATCCATCCATCCATCCATCCATCCATCCATCTATCCATCCATCTATCCATCCATCCATCCATCCACTCATCCAAAACTTGTTTGTTTTTTGCTTGATCCATCCATCCATCCATCCATCCATCCATCCATCCATCCATCCATCCATCCATCCATCCATCCATCCATCCATCCATCCATCCATCCATCCATCCATCCATCCATCCAAAACTTGTTTTTTTTGCTTGATCCATCCATTCATTCATCCATCCAAAACTTGTTTGTTTTTTTGCCTTTCTCCATCCATCCATCCATCCATCCATCCATCCATCCATCCATCCATCCATCCATCCATCCATCCATCCATCCATCCATCCATCCATCCATCCATCCATCCATCCATCCATCCATCCATCCATCCATCCATCTAAAACTTGTTTGTTTTTTGCTTGACTGCCATGTATAGGCTAACTGTTTTTTAAGTGGTCAGGTGTTAATATGGTCATGGTAGAACAATGAATATTTTACTATCATAAATTTCAATGTGTTTTATGATAGCTTTTCATGTTTTCTGCTAAAACGTTGTAATACAAAATCGCTGCATAAAACACTTTAAAAGTAAGTTGGGTTTCCAAATTAGTGAGTTTCACATAACACAAACTAATTATGGGTAATATATTGCAATATCAATCAAAAACAAAATGTGGTTTTTATGAAAAATGATGTGAAGTGGTAAAACTACAGTATGTTAAATACTCTTTACTGTGGATCCTGTTCTAACAGAGCAGTGCAATGTTTTATCTTTTTGTCAGTCTTTTCTGCGTGTGATTATATTTTTCTCTCCGTGTGTGGCCGATTCACTTCCACCAGCCAAAGTCTCTCCCTCTCTTTCTCTTTCTTTAGTCTCACTAAACTACCCATTCTGTCAGAGTTTGGGTGATGAGGTTAAGACATCACTCACCGTATTTTCCTATTAAAATGTCTTTTTAATAAGTTTGACAGCACTACAGTTGTTTTCTCTCTGAATTCGGAATCTTGTGCGGCTTGTCAATATCCTCTCGATCCCTTGCTCCATTTGTTTGTTAAATACTGCCCTGAAAGGCTGTTTTTTTAAACATCTTCAATTACCGATAGTCTATTTCTTATGAACAAGCACTGACAATGTTGAAATGATATGCTTTAGAAATCCATTTCACTTTACCATGTAACAAATACCTGAAGAGAACAGAAGTTGATAGTATTGTTAACTAGCTTGGTCTCTTCTGAATTATGATCATTGTTTGTCGAGAGAGACGTGTAAACCTGTTTTTGAGAGTTGGGACCTTGTGAATTATCAATTGCGTTGTGTGAGCAGGTTTCATTTTGAGTGAAGATTGCAGAATAGATAGAAATACTCAGCTTCAAAGCTGTTGAAAACATCTTCAGATAAAAAAGAGACATTGAGCGAGAGGGAACAAATCAGGTAAAAAGCCCCGTTTGATCTGTAACGTAATTTATTTTTTGCTTCACAACCGTTCAGCGAAGACATGCAAACTATTCTAAGCAATCCACAATGAAGAAACAATCAATTAAACTGCATTATGTTTACGAAGTGTCAACGCTTTTGTGAAGAATGCGTTCAAAACTTTCACGTTTCCGACACCGCCATTTACTCTATGGCCAATTAGGGATCATCAGTCTTTTTCAGTGTTTTTTTTTTGTCTCTATAAACATGATGCACAAGGCCATTTTATGACTGACTCGTTTCTTTTCTGTTCATCGACCATCACATCCAAAGGCGTTTAGATTTAATGAATACGGTATAATGAGTCAGGCGATTATGATGAGAAATGTTTTGGGTGTATGTTCTGGGAGCTTAATCATTGGGTTTGTGTCTCCTATTCAAACAGCATCTGCTCTATTGTTCACCATCTGATTGAAACGAATGCAACTGTGCAATAATGAAAACCATTTTGAGGCTGCACAGAAGTGGAATCAGGTATGTGTTATTAGTACTTTCACTCTCGGTACAGTAAAAGTGAATGAAGTGAATGAGGGTGGTGATTTGGAAGGTAGTTTTTAAAAAGTGTGTATAGGCTAGAGATGGGCTGTCGCAGTAGTGGTGAAGTGTGTGTGGGGTTTTGTAAAATTCAAGCACACAATGCTATGTGATAAACCATTTTCGCTGTCATGGAAACTGTTGGTTCAGATGCTAATTCATTTATTTTATTATTTGTTTTATTTTTGCTTAGATTTTATTGTTGTTTTATTTAATATAGGTCACCTGTTCAAAAGATAAGACAGACAGATGGACTATTCTATTCTATTCTATTCTATTCTATTCTATTCTATTCTATTCTATTCTATTCTATTCTGTTCTCTTCTATGATTGGCTGTCTGACCTAAGTTTGTGTGCAAAAACGTAATTTAATTTTTAATTGAAATTTTAGTTGACATTTTAATAGAATTTTTAATTGAACTTAATTTTAATTGAATTTTTAATTTAATTTAATTTAATTTTTATTTTAAAAATATCAATGCAATTTTTTATTTAATTACATTTTTAAAATTTAATTTAATTTAATTTTAATCAATTCTATTCTATTCTGTGATTGGTTGTCTGATCTAAGTTTTCTAAATATTTGTTGAATTTTTAATTGAATTGAATTTAATTTTTTTTATTAATAAATTTTTTATTAGTTTTAATTTAATTTTAATTTTAATTTAATTTTTAGATTTATTATTATTTTTTTAATTTTTAAATATAATTTAGTTTTTAAATTTTATTTTATTTTATTTTATTTTATTTTATTTTATTTTATTTTACTTTATTTTATTTTATTTTATTTTATTTTATTTTATTTTATTTTATTTTATTTTATTTTATTTTATTTTATTTTATTTTAATCTATTCTGTGATTGGTTGTCTGACCTAAGTTTCTCTGCAAAAAAAAAAAGGAATTTTCAATAGAATTTTTTAATGAATTAAATTGAATTTTTTTCATTTAAATTTTTAATGAAAAATTGTTTGTTTTAATTTAATTAAATTTAAATACAATTTTTAATTAAAAAATATTTATTTATTCATTCATTCATTTTCTTTTCGGCTTAGTCTCTTTATTAATCCAGGGTCGCTACAACGGAATGAACCACCAATTTACCCAGCACATGTTTTACGCAGCGGATTACCAGATTTTCCAGCAGCAATCCATCTCTGAGAAACATCCGTACACACTCATTCACACTCATACGCTACGGACAATTTAGCCTACCCTATTCACCTGTACCACATGTCTTTGGACTGTGGGGGAAACCGGAGCACCCGGAGGAAACCCATGAGAATGCAGGGAGAACATGCAAACTCCACACAGAAACGCCAACTGACCCAGCCGAGGCTCGAACCAGCGACCTTCTTGCTGTGAGGCGACAGCACTACCTACTGTGCCACTGCGTCGCTCTAAAAATGATTTAATTTACTAAAAATTTTACATTTTTAAATTAAATGTTTAAATTAAAAAAATATATATTTTATTTTATTCTGTGATTGGTTGTCTGGCCTAAGTTTCTTTGCAAAAAATAATTGAATTTTTAATTGAATTGATTAAAAAATTATTTAAATTTTTAATAAAAACAATATTTAGTTGTTTTTTTTTTAAATGTAATATAAATCTTTACCTTTTAATTTAATTTAATTTAATTTAATTTAATTTAATTTAATTTAATTTAATTTAATTTAATTTAATTTAATTTAATTTATGTTTTTTTTCAAACAGTTGCATACCACCTTATCACATAAATCCATCATATTTGTCACTTAGACTTATTGTTACATGCTTAATTTTGCCAGATGTCATTTTGAAAATACAATCTTACATTTTCAATCTATTCTTTGTGTAAATGTTCAAACTGACAGTTTGAATAATTAATAATGCAGAAAATGTTAAAAATCAAAGCAGACAAAATGTCAGATTCATTTACTACATAGTAAATTAAAGCTCACATACAGTGTATTACACCATGTCATACATTAAGCATTTGATGTCTTTGGTTTCAAAACATTACAAATCCATTTTAATTAATTTGGATAAAAAAATAGTTTTTTAATCAATAAGGGTTTTTTCAATGAAAAACCACTACATTGTTTCACATATAGCATATTTAGATTTATAAAATTAAAATTCAATTCAAATCCAGGTTTGTTTTTTCAAAGATGTAATGGCTGTTGATGTCAGTTTGATTCAGCCACAGTGTTCTTAACTACGTCCTTTTTGCTGTTAGTTGATGTAAGGAGGTGCAAAGGAAAACCCGCTCAATATTCCTCTTTCTGCTGAAGGTACGTCAACATAGTGAAATAAAAGCCTCAGCAATTTCTGGTAAAATTAACTATGTAAAAAATAATTAATTAATTTGAATAATAATTTTACAATTCCAAGATAAAATGATTTTACTCACTTTTTAAAGTAAGGTAACAAATTGCTTTTTACAGCATGTCCTTTCAAAATATTTCCTGCTCACAGCATGCACACATCAGACTGCAGATACAGTAAGAGTAGTATCTGAATGTACATTTGCTTTGGCCTAGATTTTTTTCATCCCCATAAATAAAAATAGCAAAAAGCAGAAAAGTGCAGGTTACATAAATAAATGAACCACATAAGGAGTAAAAAAAGAAAGCTTTTGCTTGTATTCAGCCATACGCAAGTGTGCTTCTTCAGAGGAACAGGTCAATCACAACACACTTACACCTCACTTTAAGACAACGTTTGTAATCATCCATCATCAAGCATCAGTTCGCCTCTCCTGCCTGCGGTGTGATAGTGATAGTTTGAAGGATTGTTTATGTGTGTGTGTTTGATGAAAGTAGTAAGACACAATGCAGGTGTTAAGGCTTTCTTCTTCTTTCCTTGCTCTGATACACACTCAGGAAAGCAAGCAGCAGGTCGACTCCAACACCTGCCGTAAACATGTCTCGGTGTCAGGAAAAATGCACGGCATTCAAACTCAATCTTTAAAGCCTGCTGTCAAAAAAGCAACATACTTGACAGGTCGAAAAAGGTGGGGTGCTGCGAATCAAATGGAAATATACTGATCTGCACTCCACAGCTGGAAATATTGTTCCAGAATAACTTTTTTCACGTTCAAATCTCTTCTTCAACCCACGTTTCATTCTCCGAATTTTTTTTTCTCTGTGACTTCACCGCACTGCCTTGGTTTTTGACATTTGTCAGACCTTTGCAACTCAAGTAGGAGGCGTTTGTATTGGCGCGCATGTGTGTGTTTGTGCAAGTGTGTGACTTTACGGTTGTTTTGCCCGTAGGTTATGAGAAAATCAAACTTGGAGAGGGACAGCTGGCATCCCTTCAGACATTGCTTGACCTTTCTGTCTCACACAATCACACTTATATACACACACCCACGCCAGGGCATCAGCTGTAAAGTGCTTCAATTTAAAGTTGGGCACAAACATTATCGGGTGTCTTATCTGCTCTTGAAATGAGATGGAAATCAAAGCGCTGTCTGCTAAGCCTCTCGATCGCTCTTGATATGTTGATATGTGGTCTATTGGCTTGTTTGGTGAATCATAAAGCTGAGATGCAGGTCCCATATGCCACGATGCACAACATAAACATGCAGCAAATACCAAGGGATGCAGGAAAGGAATCATTTTCAAGCTTGTTTTGCTTGCTAAGACTAGGTTGGACTACTTTTTGCCTTGGGGGTGTACATCAATGCATAACAGTCCTATGAATGCGCACTACACTGACATTGAGGAGAATTTTGGTTTTATTTGTGCACAACAGTATTCCTGTAGCTTGAAAATATTTCGATTGAACCACTTATAGCATATGTTTTTGGTACATTTTAGGACTTTGAATGAGTTGGGGCCATTGCTGTCTAAGGAGCATCAGAACTCTTGGATTTCATCCAGAATATCTTAATTTGTGTTCCCGAAGATGAATGAAGGTCTCGAGGGTTTGGAACGACATGTGGGTGAGTAATTATTGGGAGAATTTTCATTTTAATGTGAACTATTCTAGAGCTGCACGATTAATAAAAAAAAAAAGATTGTGATATCGTTTCGACCCCCCACACGATCTTAATTGAGCATCTCTACGATTCAGACAATTATATTGTCAAGTTTGGGAGAAGCATAAAGGCGGCTGTTTTTTTCTCAGAGTGACGACAACCATGACATAAACCACACTCGGCAGTGAAAGTGAAACCAAAACCGCGCACATCATTTAAATGATCATATCGCATTGTAAAGTTATGATTACGACAAGCATTTGATATGTTTTTTTCTTTCTTTCAAAGTGCATGAAAATAAATGTTTAACAGTGTCAGTATAGCTACTCTAAATTATAATGTTGAATATAATGCAAGAGTGAATATGATAATGACAAATGTCTCATTTAATCAATGAAAGAAAGGTAAAATAATGTTGTCAATGACAAATGGCAAGCATAAATCTCAAACATACAACTTTAGAATTATGAATAGTTCTATTCTGATGTCATCACTTTACTGTGCTTAATGACCAGGTCTATTCAAGTCCACCATTCAAAGTCTATACAAAATTTAGCAGTTTAACCACCTTTAAAACTTTTATATCTACAGAATCGTGAGAAAATCATGATTTTAAGCAAAAACAAAAAAAAAGTGATTCTCATTTTGCAGAATCGTGCAGCCCTAACCTTTACCTTTAAGTGAATTGTCTTGACCACAACTAAATGCCTAAATTGTCTAAAATTGCTGCTATGTAATTTGATATAATTTGAAGCTGATTTGGCATTTGTGTTATGCAGTTAAACATGTAAGATTGGTGAGTGTATATTGTGCATTACTAACAGTAATATATTTATTAGCATATTCATGTACAGTATTCTCATAATAATCCAGTGAACTTAAATAATGCAATAGTGCTATACTACCAGGGTTTAAAAGCGTGTTTTGACTTGCTGACAAATAAAAAATGCATCTGCAGATTTAGTTTCAATTGATTAGTTAAATATCAACTTCACTATTTTTTGTATTGTTTGTTTTAAATTTTACTCAATTGTATGCAACAGAGGTGATTCAGACCAATCCCAATTCTATTTTTGTACCACTACCCCCTTCCCCCTTCCCCTTAGCCCTTGAAACAGAATGTGAAGGGAAAGAGCTTAAAAATTTACCCCTAAGAAATGGGACAGCACTACAACACCTGCACACATCATCATACAGTATGTCATCGCAAGCTCTTACTTCATATGAGATCTACAACTCCGACTGCTGTAGTTATTCCAGTTGCGTTATTTTTTGGTATTTATCTTCAGGAATTCACTAAAGGCATATATCATGTTATCGCAACAATATAATGTGACACTAAGATCGTAACTGTACTGTGCTTTCACACCGTGGCCATATTTATCTATGTAAACACACGAAAATAACATTAACATTATACTAGACACTGTTAAAAGCCAATTTTTGACAGGGTATTCCAGTGTTATCGAGTGTCAGATGTGAAAGTATTTTGTAGGACTACTTTACAGGAGTTATCGTTATGGATTATGGATATCAAAATTTTTAGTGTTTTTTTTTTTTAATAGTTTTTTTTAAAAAGCATGATGGTAAAACATGAACGGCGTTATAAATGTTTTAAAACGTATGCTTGTTTGTTGTAAAAATTTGTAATAATGACAAAAAATACTAATTTGTGCATCTCCTGATGTCAGTGTGCAGCCAGTACTACTTGGTTTTGAGTGTGGTCCTGGAAAATCTCAGATTTAAGGGCTATCTAGCCCTTCCCCTCAGCCCTACACCTTCAAGCTAAGGAAAATTAGGACGGGGAAAGGGCTAAAGGGTGGAATTGGGTTTTGACCTATGACTCAATGGAATAAAATTCTATACATATACAGTTGAAGTCAGAATTATTAGCCCCCCTGAATTATTAGCACCCCTGTTTATTTTTTCCCCCAATTTCTGTTTAACGGAGAGAAGATTTTTTCAACACATTTCTAAACATAATAGTTTTAATAACTCATTTCTAATAACTGATTTATTTGATCTTTGCCATGATGACAGTAAATAATATTTTACTGGATATTTTTCAAGACACTTCTATACAGCTTAAAGTGACATTTAAAGACTTAACTAGTTTAATTAGGTTAACTAGGCAGGTTAGGGTAATTAGGCAAGTTATTGTAAAATGATGGTTTGTTCTGTAGACTATCGAAAAAAAATTAGCTTAAAGGGGCTAATAATTTTGTCCTTAAAATGTTTTTAAAAAAATTAAAAACTGCTTTTATTCTAGCCGAAATAAAACAAATAAAACTTTCTCCAGAAGAAAAAACATTATCAGACATACTGTGAAAATTTCCTTGCACTGTTAAACATCATTTGGGAAATATAAAAAAAAAATTAAATTCAAAGGGGGGCTAATAATTCTGACTTTAACTGTATATATCATGATTGATTTCATGACCAATCATAGCAGGGCATCTACAGAACTGTCTTGACTGGCAGTGCTCTCAAAAAGCAGACTCACTTCTACAAAAGCCACCACATGTTCATTGCGTGTTGGTAAGGTCTTCTGAGGTGCAAGTAATTTATTACATGAGGAAAAAGACTCACACAGCTTCAGTTTTCTTTTTGATATTTGGCACCAGGTTATCAGGAAGTGACGATTTTGTTCTCTTTGAGTCATTTGATGGAAATGCTGCTTTATTTGCAAATCTTTCATGCAATACAGTTTTGCAAATACATATAATTCTCATCTTTGAATGGAAACAGCTATTGAGAACATAATGTATAATTTGTTAGCTGCTGAAGTGCCTCGGATATATCTATTAATTTAAAATATATAATTTAAGTCTTATTGTGACATTATATAGTGTACTTTTGAAATATAAAATATTTCCTGTACATCTATAAGGGGTGATGCATGCTTGGGGTCCCAAGAGACTCCAGAATCACCAATTATTCAAAATAAAGGGCACCTGAATTAATTTCATGTATTTGTCAATGCAAACCCATTAGTCAAATAGCTCTGATAAAGTAACACAATTCGAAAAACTAATGACCCTACCATATAGACAACATAGAAGTCGCTGGCTCCTAATGCTGCTCATTTTCAACCATAAACTCTTCACATTGAGGCACATGTAAAAGCATTTGTGCTGATGTATTCTGGTGGAGGTATGATGTGTGTAATCACAGAGTCCTAGACCTCTATTCTACCTCATAATAGCATGCAGAGGTGATGAATAACATTAAACTTCACCAGTCTCCACAGCGAGTCCTTTTCCCCTCACACTGGTCACACATTTCAGCCCGCGATCAGAAACCACTCTGAATCGAAGAGGTCGTGACCCAACGGAAAGCAAAAGATATGAAGGGTTTCACGGCCTGCAAAGCAAACCAGTGAGAGTGTAAAAAAAGGAGAATGAATTTTCGAAAATGAAGGATAATTAGGAGCCTAGAAGAAAAGGCTGGTTGGGTTTTTTCTTCTTTTTTTCATTCCGCCTGACACTAATGTGAATACGATTGCAATTTGTCATGAAATGATTATTTCTGCTCTCACGGAGGTTCTTTGTTTAATTCTATCCATACGTCAGAGCGCACAATGCTCTTTGAATGGAGCTGTGAATGAGGCAAATCAAAATCAATCAGCTTTAGATGGATTTGCAAGCGCTTGACCCGCTCGTCTGATGGGGAGCTTTAATAATGGGAGATTTTGCTTTTTTCATGAGAGCGTATAGTTACACTCAGATGACTCTGGTCAAGTGCTTTTGTGTTAAAGCAGAGACATATGCATTGCTGAAATATTTTGTAACCTTTCCTTCTGACTGTTAACTCCCTTTTCTGGATTGTAAGATGTTTGTATTATGTTTGTTGTTCAACTTCACACTTTTGTAATATAATATAATATAATATAATATAATATAATATAATATAATATAATATAATATAATATAATATAATATAATATAATATAATATAATATAATATACAGGGGCGACGCTGTGGCGCAGTAGGTTGTGCTGTCGCCTCACAGCAAGAAGGTCGCTGGTTCGAGCCTCGGCTGGGTCAGTTGGTGTTTTTGTGTGGAGTTTGCATGTTCTCCCTGCGTTCGCGTGGGTTTCCTCCGGTTTCCCCCACAGTCCAAAGACATGTGGTACAGGTGAATTGGGTAGGCTAAATTGTCCGTAGTGTATGAGTGTGAATGAGTGTGTATGGATTTTTCCCAGAGATGGGTTGCAGCTGGAAGGGCATCCGCTGCTTAAAACATGTGCTGGATAAGTTGGCGGTTCATTTCGCTGTGGCGACCCCAGATTAATAAAGGGACTAAGCTGAAAATGAATGAATGAATATTATACAGGGCAATGTGGTGGCACAGTGGGTAGCATGTTCGCCTTACAGCCAGAAGGTCGCTGGTTCAAGCCTCGGCTGGGTCAGTTGGCATTTCTGTGTGGAGTTTTCCCCCTGTGGGTTTCTTCCTTGTGCTTCGGTTTCCCCTACAAGTCCAAAGACATGTGATACAGGTGAATTGGGTATGCTAAAATTGACCATAGTGTGTTTCCCAGTGATGGGTTGCGGCTGGAAGGGCATCCGCTGCGTAAAACATATGCTGGATAAGTTGGCGGTTCATTCCGCTGTGGCGACCCCAGATTAATAAAGAGACTAAGCCGAAAATAAAATAAATGATTATAATAAATGATAATATAATATTAATTCATTCTTCATTTTTCAGTTGAAATTGTATAACTTTGACCAAAAATGCTTCTTTCAAAGCTGTTTATGTGACCTTTAAAGGTGCAGTATGTAAGTTTGACACTTAGTGGTTAAACTAGTTATGCACCCCTGGTTCAAACCACTAACAGAACAAACGAACAAAAAACAAAACAAAACAAGAGCAGGTTGCCAGAGTGACGACACCAACAAAGACTTATTTAAATCGTGTTGAAAATAAAAGCAATGGCACACGATAGAAGGAATATTTTCCATATTAAAAGGAGTTTTTGTTCTAGCCAACACCTGTATATTTTTGAAATGTATATTTTAGAAACAGCTTCTATTTCTTGCAGCTGATCAACAGAAAAGTGTCAATGATCACCTCAGGTACACCTCATGTGCTTTATTCAGTGTTAATGCTAATATTTTATGAGTTTGAATGCCATTACGTCACATTTATTGGCATACTGCTGAAAGCAGCAGCTGATAGTTCACCTCAGATCTTGAAAATAAACCATTTGAAATTGATTTTCAGAACTGTGACTCAGTGCAAGCAAGCAAATATCAGTGATTCAGCATGTACATTTAATAATGTTAAAGAGGTTTAATATGTATTAATTACATTATAAACTTTACCATTTCGTTGTAGTGCAGTGAGTGCACTATTCTGTGCTTCTAAATGGCTGTATTTAAATTTTGTTCGTGTTGGGTCTGGTGCAAACAGCCAAATTGCTTTTTACTGCAAATCTGATCATGTAGCGTGTTGTTAGGACACAGGGTTACAATGTAACCTGCCCACCTAATTACAAACATATGTTTATGTTATTTGCTAATTAATAACCTCATGTGGAACTCATGTGAATCTGCGTCTCATTTTGGAGGCTGCTACTGTCTACTGGAGGTCGCATTTTCAGTCGCGGGTGTATACTTTGAGAGCCTTCATGACTGAATGAATGAAATGCACTGTTTTCCACAAGGCAACTGGGGTGCTGAAATATAATTGGCTAAACTGGCATTGGGTGGGTTACATGACCAAAACAAAGACATAGTTTTTTTTAGATAAACAAGAATGTTCACTTCGCATGTTTCTTAAATATCTGCAAACATATTATGATATCGTTATGCTTTAGAAGAGTCAAAGATTTACATTCAGCACCTTTAAATGTAATGACTAGAATTAATAATTCATTCAGATTATATAAAATGCAATACTAATAATAATCAGTTTTTTTCACTCTACAGTATATAGACTTGTTCTTTTTTATGTTACTGCCAAAAATCTAGAATATAATTTTTTTTTCATTTCTCTGAATTCCCAAGTGTGGCTTTTCCACGTAGTAACTCACATTTATTAGCCAAGATCTATTTTAGTCCTGAGTTTTTTTGTGCTTCGGGCTGAAACGCAGCGAGACTCTCACAGCGGGGCTTTCCTTGTTGTACAAAAACTTTGTCTGCATTGGTGAAATATTTTGTAACCTTCCCTTCTGTCTGATAATTTTCTTTTCTGGATCGTAACCCGTTGTTTCGGGCTGATCAGCACAATCACACAGGCCTGACCAATTTTAATGAGTGCTTATTTGACAGCTCTGACTCCTACACTCTTTCTGAATGTGTATGTGTATGTGTGTGTGTGTGTGTGTGTGTGTGTGTGTGTGTGTGTGTGTGTGTGTGTGTGTGTGTGTGTGTGTGTGTGTGTGTGTGTGTGTGTGTGTGTGCTCATCTATGAGTGTGTGTACTATACTGGAGAAGATGATGAAACACACTGACATTTTTACATCCTCATTTCGCTTCCCCCACCATAAACTCCTTCCCTTCTATGCGAATTATATTTGTGCCAGTAAAAATGAACATACAGTACACTACGAGGCAAAAGTTTTTTTGGGAAATGTAGCAAAAAACTGCGAAAGAAGAAGATAACAAGAACTAACAAGAAATAACCAAAATATAACATGGTCTCCTAATATGCTTCATTTAAGAAAAAACTTTTAAAAGATTTAAAATATTAATCTTTGCAAATTCTGAATTCTGAATGTGATACAAGAGATTAAGCTCCCACTTTGACACTTACTGAAGTGGACTGAGAGCTGTCCATCAAAATCTCACCAGCCAATCAGAGTGAGCTGCTGTTAAACCTGCCTCTATAAAAATTTTGTGGCAATTGATTTGCAAAAACAATTAAAAAACAAAATGTTAACAAAATGAAGTAAATTAGGAGGTCATGTTACATTATTTGTAACATGAGTTGATTTCTTAACATTTTTAGATTATTTTTCCTCTTTTAATGGTGAATTTCTCATACTTAATGGAAAAGCTATGTTCATTATTTTTGGCACAAATATATTACCATACTCTTTGGCCGTGTTATGCCAATCTGAGCAGCTCTGGAAATGACATTCACCTCTGCAGACTTCATGCATGACCTTTTCCACCCCATTTACAGAAAAGCCAAGGCTCCAATTAACCACCTACAGTCATCAAACCGCTAATCAAACCATCAATAAGATCAAACACAAACCAGGGCTGCACGTCCAGCTTCTGCTTCAAAACAAACAGCTTTTTCCCACTTAGAGAATGGTGCATGGTACAAAGCTGTTTATAGGCTACTGGCCAAAAGCATCTTATGCTCACTAAGGTTCCATCTATTTGATGAAATATACAGTAAAACAATAATATTGTGAAGTATTTTAAAATATTGGTTAATTCAATTTAATATATTAGTGAAAATATTCTGAGGTATTTATGGTCACATTTCAATTTAGGGTACAACTGTTAACAAACTATTATATAAGACTTTTATCTCAATAATCTTCTAATTTGCTGCTTATTAACAGTTAGTAAGGTAGTGGTTAGGTTTATGTATTGGGTAATATTAGGGATCTAGATTAAGATTAACTTCATAAGCACTAATAAGCTTCCCATTTCTTAATAATAAGTAATAAGCCAATAGTTAATATTGGGAATTGGTGCTTCAACTAAAATTAATAAATGTAATTTTATTTTTTTAATGTTATTTTTGATATAAAAAATACAAATACAAATATTGATTGTTAATAAACGTCCTAACAAATGCATTGCTCAATGTTAGTTAATATATTAAGTAATATTAACTAATGGACCGTATGTTACAACAATTATTAAAAAAATTGTGCGAAAGAAAAGTTCAAATTAATTATTTGCATTTACTGTAACTTAAAACTAAAAACATTAAAACGAATGAACACAATAATTGCACAAAAATAATTGCAAAAATGTTTACTGTTAGGATCACCAGCGATGTTGCCTTTGCGGATCACTGGAGAACTATCCCTGTCATTCATCCGGACTACAAATCCCATCATGTCCTGCAGTCACACACCAGTTTCAGTTCACCTTTTGATTACACACAGCTGCAGTTTATTATGACTGATTATATGGATGATATATATAGACCATTCACACACACATCCAGTGCTAAGTCTTGTTTTAGTGTAGTGAACATTACCAAGCAGATTTCTTGTTTTGCCTTGCCGTGTGACTGCTTGCACCTGTTTCGACCCTTGCCTGCCTGACAACTCTAAAAAAGCTGCATTTGGATCTTATGCCTGTTGTTATGTACATTCCAGTTGGTAACATTTACAATGTTTTAAAAATAAAAACAGACAAAATAACTGTATTTTAAGATGATGCAATTTAAGATTGTTTTTAGTCAATATCAAGAAATTTCTTTCAAATTCAAAACAAAAAAGTAGCACAAGTTTAATGGCAGTAATAATACAGTAGTTTAAAAATAATTGGCCAAACAGGAAATTGCCAGAATAACAGAAGGTAAAACTCAAGTACATTTGAACTGGTACCTGCAGTTTTCAGTCATTTTAGTTGGAAAGAGATTCAGTGCTTCACCGAGCTCATTTCCTGTCTGACATTACTATGCTGCAGGGCCTTTCTCTTGCTCTCCCATCCAGCCCTCTTCCATTTTTCTGTCTTTTCTCTACCTTCAACTGCTCATTTCATCCAGACTTTGCTCTGCAGTTATGTGTGCGTGTGTGTGTGTGTGTGTGTGTGTGTGCGTGTGTGTGTGTTTGCACTCTTCATGGTTAGAGGGTTAAACACACAGGGACCACATAAGATGAAGGGCTTTCTCACAACTGTCTCCTAGAATGATTTATGAACAGCTGCAGCCCCTCACAACACACATGGACACTGTATATACACACACACACACAAACTGAAATGCATAGTACCCTTGCAACAACATGCTATCGGAGATCGATAGGACTGTGGTTTTTATTGAATAATTTGAAGACCAGGCTTGTTTATTTAGCTGATAAAGGTCTAATGTCAAGGTTTAATACTGAAGGGCCATTGCACAACTCTTAAACCTCACAAATGCAAAGTGAAAGATGTGTGTTATGTGCAAGTGTTGGTATAATCTTAAATTGCACAGTTCAGGGGTCAATTTTAGAAACTGCAACTTTATCAAGAGTAACATGACCTGATGTTACGAATTGATGTTACCACCACAACTGAACAGCCTTAAGGTTGGTGTAAGGCAGCTGTTTACTACTTCTAACAATTCCATAGATGTCTGCTGAGTGTGAGAAAACTTTAACATAGTAAATCTAATGTTTATCCAATTATCTTAAATTCATCAAACATACATGCAGTTTAAGACATTCAGACCTTCATCCGTCTATCTACATGTAGAAGTTTAGCTGTCTGTAACTAGCAATAGCTACCAACTAAGAAATATATGCAAACAACATGTTAAAACATGCTAGGAACTTGATAAACATTTGATAGTAGGATATTTTTGGCCAGTTGGTTACTATTTGTGTAACCACAGTTTTACAACAAATAGTTTTTGTGGTTTAACTAGTAAAATATTAGCAAAATATTTGTGTCTACTATGGTTAACTACTATTTTTGTTTTTTTTAGTTGAACCAGGGTTAATTTTTCTAAGGAAATTACTTATTTCAGTATAATGCATGGTATTTTTAGTATAACCATTCTAGCAGAGTTGGGTGTAACGTGTTCCACAGTAATGCGTTACTGTAATCTAATTCCGTTTTTGGGGAACGCAGTAATTCCATTTTAAATTTGTGTAATTTTATTACAGTTACTAATGTAACTTCAATGTAATTGCAATACTTTCGTTACAAATATAGTTTTTAGAAGAAAAATAAAAAAATGCTGCTTTTAAACAGCATTTTCCCTGCAACATCAGTTAATAAGCATGTGCTTTTAAATTGCTGGAGATCAAGAGCTGAAATAGCTGCTGATGAAAGTGGTTGCTTCTTTAAGTGGAAATTACTTTAATTTCATTGAGCGTAAAAACAAAAATGTTGCAATGCAGTTTATGTCCTGTCATTAAAGAACTTTTGACTGCTTTTAACTCGACCAGCAACTTGTTTAAGCACTTGAATATAAAGAATTCTACAACAACCATTCTACAACACCAAGGAGAACACTGGCACCCAAAAACCAGTGGTCCAACTCAGCCTAAACTGGCTAAATTTAGGTTTTGTGCAGGATCGGGAGTGAAGGTATCTTCTGAATCTAAAGAAAAGTGTGGCTGCTTATGGGACCATTCACATATAGCGTCTTTTGCGCGCACAACGTCTATATTTCCAATGGAGGCATGTGGCTTGCGCACACATATTTGGAGCACATATTGCGCGCGCTCTCGTTTTCCAGGCGCACCGCTTGAAAATCGCAAGTCATGCACAAGAAGTGACTGATCAGCTTCATGCTTTTTATGGAATATACACATTTCAGTAGACTAATTTGTCGAGCCCTTTGTCTGGACCACACAACCGACACGGCGCCGTAAACGAAGCCGAAAAAGAGGGAAAAGAGCCGGCGTTCTGGTCAGACTACGACGCCGTGGACTTCGACCTCCGCTCCCCACCATTCTGCTGGCTAACGTTCAGTCACTGGACAACAAACTTTGCGAGCTACGGGCGCGCATTTCCTTCCAACGGGAAACAAGAAACTGCTGCATTATCTGTCTTACAGAAACCTGGCTATCTGCGGAGGTACCAGACACAGCTGCTGAACTTTCGGGGTTCTCCGTGCACCGCGCGGATAGAACGAAGGAACTCACAGGGAAAAGCAAAGGAGGAGGTGTTTGTTTCTTTATTAACAACTTATGGTGTGATGAGAGAAACATACACTCAGTTAGATCATTTTGTTCTCCTGATCTGGAATACCTTATGCTTCGGTGTCGACCATACTGGCTACCAAGGGAATTCACATCGGTGATTATTACGGCTGTTTACATCCATCCTCAAGCCAACACAGAGCAGGCGCTCAGGGAACTGTATGGGAGCATAAACGAGCAGGAAACCGCACACCCGGAGGCAGCGTTTATTGTTACAGGGGACTTTAACAACGCCAATCTCAGGAAAATCGCTCCAAAATACTTTCAACATATCACCACAAACACGCGTGGGGATCGTATTTTGGACCACTGCTACTCTCCGTTCCGGGATGCTTACAAATCCCTCCCCCGCCCACCATTTGGCAAATCAGATCACTCTTCTGTTCTGCTCTTGCCTGCTTACAGGCAGAAACTGAAACGGGAACCTCCCACCATCAGGACGTTTCAGAGCTGGTCAGACCAATCGGATTCCATACTTCAAGACTGTTTTGATGACGTTGACTGGGAGATGTTCCGGGCAGCTTCTGATGACGACATCGAAGTGTACTCAGATACAGTTACGTGCTTCATCAGAAAGTGCATAGAAGACGTAGTCCCAACAAAAACTGTCCGTATCTACCCTAACCAAAAACCATGGATCAATCGCGAAGTTCGAACAGCCCTATCAGTGCGAACTTCCGCCTATAAATCCAGAAATGCTGAGGAACTAAAACAAGCAAACTACAACCTCAGGAAAACGATCAAAGCAGCAAAACGTCAATACAAAGACAAGGTAGAGGGTCAATTTAACACCAATAATGCAAGGAGCATGTTGCAGGGACTTAATTACATCACGGACTTTAAAGTAATAAATCCGCCACTGTGAAAATTGCTGCGTTTCTCCCGGACGAACTCAACTCGTTCTACGCCCGCTTTGAAGCCCAGAACAGCGCACATACACAGCGAGCTTGCTCTGAAGCCCAGGACAGCGCACATACACAGCGCGCCTGCTCTGAAGCCCAGGACAGCGCACACACACAGCGCGCTCCCGCGGCCGACACAGAAACCGCCAGCACACTCTCCGTTTCTGTAGCGGATGTAACGAGATCTTTCCGTCGCGTGAACATCCGAAAAGCTACGGGCCCAGATGGCATCCCTGGACGTGTATTTAAAGCATGCGCACACCAGCTAGCGGGGGTTTTCACGGACATCTTTAACCTCTCGCTCTCTCGGTCTGTGGTTCCTACATGCTTTAAGACAGCTACTATTGTGCCAATACCGAAATCAGCTAAAACCACATGCTTGAATGACTGGCGTCCGGTTGCACTGACACCCATCTTCAGCAAGTGCTTTGAGAAGCTGATTAAAAACCACATCTGCTCTGTACTGCCCGCTAACACTGACCCTCTGCAATTTGCATACAGAAACAACCACTCCACAGATGATGCTATTGCTTTCACCTTGCACACTGCTCTGTCTCACCTGGAAAACAAAAACACATATGTGAGAATGCTGTTTGTGGACTACAGCTCAGCATTTAACACCATAGTGCCTGCCAAGCTGGTGGTGAAGCTCCAGGCTCTGGGCCTACACAGCTCTCTGTGCAACTGGATCCTGGACTTCCTGTCAAGCAGACGCCAGGTGGTCAGAATGAACAACATCACCTCATCCACACTGATCCTCAACACTGGTGCTCCACAGGGCTGTGTTCTCAGCCCACTCCTGTACTCCCTGTACACACATGACTGTACATCCAAACACAGCTCCAATGTCATCATTAAATTTGCTGATGACACAACGGTGGTGGGCCTAATCACCGATAATGATGAGACGGCCTACAGAGAGGAGGTGCACGCTCTGACGCAGTGGTGTCAGGAAAACCACCTCTCACTCAACATCAGCAAAACCAAGGAGCTGGTGGTGGATTTCAGGAGAGAGAAGAGAGAACACACTCCCATCACCATCAACGGGACACCAGTGGAGAGAGTCAGCACTTTCAAGTTTCTTGGAGTACACATCGCTGAGGATCTGACATGGACTGCCCACACAGACGCAGTGCTGAGGAAGGCACAACAACGTCTCTTCTTCCTCAGGCGTCTCAGGAGGTTTGGAATGAGCCCCCACATCCTCCGCTCGTTCTACACCTGCACTGTGGAGAGCATCCTCACTGGCTGCATCACCACCTGGTACGGAAGCAGCACCAGCAGCAATCGCAAAGGTCTACAAAGGATCGTGCGAACTGCTGGACGTGTAGTAGGAGGTGAGCTTCCCTCCCTCCAGGACATCTATACCAGGAGGTGCATGAGGAAAGCCAAGAGAATCATCAGCGACTCCAGCCACCCAAGCCATAGACTTTTCTCTCTGCTACCCTCAGGCAGAAGGTTCCGCAGCATCCGGTCACGCACCAGCCGATTGAAGGAAAGTTTCTTCCCTCAGACTATCAGGCTGATGAACACTTAACACACCCCACACAAACTCTTCCATACCCCGCACTGCACACCGTCAAGATGTAGCATGCACTGCACTTTAACAAATCCATACTTAAAACAATACTGCCTACGTATCGCTGTCAACATTGCCAATTTTACATTGTCTTGTTTTTTGTGAGTATGTTGTTGTATACTGCACTGTCTGTATCCTGCACTGTCTGTATTTTTGCACTGTCTGTATATTGCACTGTCTGTATTTTTGCACTGTCTGTATATTGCACTGTCTGTATTTTGCACTGTCTGTATTTTGCACTGTCGTTGTATTTGCACTGTCTGTATTTTGCACTGTCTGTATTTTGCACTGTCGTTGTATTTGCACTGTCTGTATTTTGCACTGTCGTTGTATTTACACTGTCTGTATTTTGCACTGTCTGGAGCCAGCACCTAAGCTTTTCACTCATCATAGCACACGTGCTGCTGATGATGTGACAATAAAAGTGATTTGATTTGATTTGATTTAATACCTCAGATAACACCCAAACACTGCAGTGCTTTTGCATACTATCGATGGTTACAGTTATCCAGTTTTCTTCATGTCTTTTTTTGTCAAAAAAGACAAACAGGTTTGGAACAGGTGAATGATGAGAGAACTTTTTATTTTTTGGCGAACTCTTTAAGTCTTTGAAAATATCAAGCTGCTGTGATCAACCCATTGTAATGTTTTTCAGTGAATATTAAATTACTGAAAGAGCTGCAGTTTATTTTGTATTTTTTATAGGTATATTTTATGTTTTGAAAGTAACTTCAGAGCAAAGTAATTAGTTATGATTAGTTTTTACATTAAGTAATTAGTAATGTAATCAGATTACAATTTTCCAGTAGGCAGTAATTTGTAATCTATTACTTTTTTAAAGTAACTTACCCAACACTGCCTGCTAGATACATTTTAGCAACATATACATTCATACTAACAATATAGTAATAGAAACAATACTATAATAAAAAAAAACTTTAGCAATACAATTCATGCTTTAGGCTTGCATCATGCAAATTCATGCTTACAGTATGATAAACATGCAACTTATGATAAAAACATGTTAGCAACATGCAATTATTTCTAACATTGTACGATAACATGCAGTTAGCAAAGAATTCTGGCCCAGATTTCTCATAAAGCTGGCACAGCAGGCATTCGTTCGGCACTGGCAAGTGGCTTTAAGGTGGCACGCATGACATGTCAAATGTAGTATTTGGCCCAGATGTAAAAAAAAAAAAGATATTTGGGCCACGTAAGTTTCTTGACCCATATTTAAAATACATAAAAATGACTTTTTAATAAAAAATGTTTAATACACAAAGTCAGTTCCATCTTCCTGTTTGTATCTTCTAATGCTTTTATTATCAAGGAAATGCCAGCTTAATCCAGGAAACAATCAAGATTTAATTATTTGAATTAATTAATTAATTTTTTCCTGTATGTTGCATAAGAACTGAATTTAACCTACATGTATTTTATTAACCAGATTATTATTTTTTTAAATTATACTAACCATTACCATATTAATCCACCTAAAGCATAATGCTTCATGGGTTTATCAAGTTCACTGCCGTCCTGACACACCAAGTCTGGCTCCCAGACAATAACCAAACTTGAAGTATAGCTGGCCCAGTTCAGGCTCAGTTATTGGTTATTAACTTGGACAAGACTTGGTCCAGATATGGTCCACGTTTGGCCCTTGTCTGGAAGCCAAACTTGGTCCAGTCATGTACTGAAATTCACTGTGGCATGTGGGCCAAGCAAAAGCTGTGTGTGTGCATATTTGTCATGATTTACATCCCCTGTCTTACAGTATGTGTTGGATTTTTGCTCTCTTTTCCCTTGTTAACCATCACACCATGTTCCTATGGTATTTGGTCTTCCACACTCCCTTGTTTCCTGGTATTTAAGCCCCTGTGTTCTAATTCCTGTTTTGTCGTTTGTTGTTTATGTTTTCATTTTATTTGTTTATTTTTTATTATTGTTTAATAGATCATTTCAATGCGGTAATGTCATTGGCCCGTGAACATTTACTGCTTGTCATCAAACTGTTTCACAAGAGGCGATTCAATCATAACAAAACATTAAAACCGCTATAGTAACATTATTTATCAATATGTGGACCTTTTGGGATTCCCAGAAGCTATAGAAATTAACAACATAAAACAGGAAATACATTAGGATCGTTGTTATTGCATACATCGCTCAAAATGGTCTATAAACATTAGTTTTGTACTACATTTGTATGCATGGAGTTTACACTTACTGAATATTTTCCGCTTACATTTCGAGTTACATTTTTCTAACATGTGTAAAGGTTAAAAAATGGTTGAGGCAAATTCTGCGTGTTCATGGCAAACTCGCTGCATATTCCGCATCATAAATGGAAGTCCACTTCTTTTAGTGCATTTGTAATGATTTTGTTTTTAACTTATGCCGAGTTCAGACTGCACGATTTTCAAAGTAGTCTTGTCACAGATATTTTCACACTGCATGGCTATGTAGGGTAGCGTTACGGCGCTGCTTTGTTTACACTGCCTGATGGATCGGCACATCTGCATGACTTTACAATAGAAGAATCTGCAACAATTTTGTCTCATTTAGCATGCCAAATATCTGACAGGATTCTTTCAGATCGCGTCTTTGATAGTTCATACTGTGTGATTGTTACTCACGTGCGCGAGCACCGATTTGCCTGTGATTTCAGGCATTTGTTGGCAATTTCTCAAAACCTGTCAACGAGTCAAAATCGGGGCTAAAATCATGTAGCCTGAACTCAGCATTAGTCGCACATATACTTATATCTGCATTTGGTGTGAACTCACCAAATACATGCTAAAAATATTAGTAACATTCAATACTTTCAGAGTTTACACTACATTGACTGTTTGATTTATTTGTAAAATGTCAGGATCTGTGTATTTTGTGCTTTTATGATATCATCATCATCAATGTGTCATTATACTGCTTATTATATATTCTGATTCTTAATCCTTGTTAAACAGGAATTAGGACTTTTGCAAGATCATTTGATATACAGGAGTTTTAATCTTTGTAAAGTTAGCATCACAAGCAAACAAAACAAGGCTCGCTGACACTTAGACACTTAGACACTTGTTTATTTGCAATAGTAGCACGCATCTAGCTTTGTCGCTTTGGATCTCACTACTTGTTTTCTGTGTAGACGTGCTTTCTTACAGTGTCGACAGCTTAGTTCATTATAACAGTAGAGTTTGGGTTTGTTGCATCATTCACTCGCAGCGCTGAAACAGACACAGTCTCAAAACACAAGTGAATTCTCAAAGAGTCTTTATTGTAGTCACTGGCTCATAATAACTTTCTGAATACAAACCGAAGTGTTAATCCCTGTGGCGGAGTATAAATCTTTGTGCTCAAAAAACACCTTTAGCTTCTGGAATATGTCATTGGTGCTTCATTAATTATACTTTTGGCTCTTGTATTGCTCCTATACTACTTTATCTTTTGTGTGTCTGTCTACATTTTTGCCATAATTCTGCTTTTCTCTCTAGTTTTGCACACTTCTTGTTTCCTCTTTGTCCATTTTTTTCTTTTTTTTCTGTTTGCTCCAGGTATTTTGTGATAGATTGACACTCTTGCAATTGTTCTTGTGTCCACAGGAGTCTGATCAAACACTCAATCACAGATTAACTCTTTTTTTATCTTGTCTTTTTAGATCTCTGGTAGTCCTTGGATTAATGGTATTAGAATAAAAAAAATTTAATATGGTAAATATGTGTCTTGTAAAATCCATTTTTATTGTTGCTAGTTTTATTAAGATTTATTTAAAATATTTTTTGAAGTGCAATTTCTGTGTTGCATGCTACTCCTGTGGAGTAACATTTGTAAAGTCAGATTTTTTACAATTATAATTCAATATTTTGTGCTATACAATATATTATGAGCTGATTATATATTTTTACAATTTTATTAAATTAAATTTATTTAGAATTTTTGCAAAAATATAAACATAAAAAAATTCCCAATGCAGTTGAGTAAATTTTGATCTTTAATTGAATTCAAACAAATGATTTCATGAAGCATATTCTAAGCTGAGTTAGATTTTTAGTTCAGTTTCATTTATAGTCAAATATTTTTCCATAAAATATATTAGTAAATATATAAAGTTATATCTAAAGTTATTGTTAATTAAACATTTTTAGTTCTTAATGAAATTTTTTTTATTTTATTCTATTCAATTTTATTTATTTTTTATATGAGCTGATTTGGTAATTTTACATATTTTTGTTTTATTTCCATTGTCTTTGAGTTAATTTTGATCTTTCATTTTATTCAAACAAATGTTTTCATGAAGCATATACTAAGCTGAGTTTTTAATTCAGTTTTATTTATAGTCATATATTTTTCCATAATATATATTAGTAAATATAAAGTTAAATATGAAGTTATTGTTAGTTTTAAAAATATTTTGTTCTTAATAAAAATTATATTATATAATTTTATTTATAATTTCATTTCATTTCATTTGTAATTAAATTTTATTTATTTTATTTTATTTTATTTTTGTTTTACTTAATTTTATTTTTTGTTTTATTTTGATTTATTTTACTTTATTTTATTATTTTTTATTATTTTTTTATATTTTATTTATTTTTATTTTATTTTAAGTTTAGTTTAAATTAAATTAAATTAAATTAAGATTTAATTTTATTAATAATTTTTTAAAATAAAAGAATTATATAGCTTTGTCCTTATGAAACAAAGCTTTTGTTTTCTTATTATTTTTAGATTCACTAAAATATTAAATATATTAAAGCCTTAGCTGTAAGCTCTAAGTGTTGCATCTCATTTCAGCTGCGTAAAATTTGACAGCACAATTTGTGCGGCATGTCTTCATGCTGTGCTCAGACAGGTCTTTATGAACCATCATTCTCTCATCACTGTATAATATGGAGATCAGTTTTGAAAATTGCTGATGAGTCATCATATATATATATATGTATATAGCTTTACATAAGCTTAAAGTAATACATACACAAACCCTGACGAACAATGCTGACAGAGCTGTTGTCATTTGCTTGTCTGCAGCTTCAACATGCCCACCATAAACATCTCCTGAACGCCCACAGGAGCAGCCGCTGGTTCTGCTTAATCTCTGCATCTTCTCCCTGATACAAGCATAATCACGCTGCCTTATTCATCGGCAGAATTACAATGAGCCCGCGGACACTTTGAACAAAAGCTAATGTACCTCAGAAGACTAACCTTACATACTAAAGGCCTTTCAGCGAAGCAGTACATTCCCATTATCCTTTCATATAATAACTAAATGTATTTGATTTCAGTTCCTAATGGAGGACAACAAAACAGGAGCTGCAGGTGATTGGGTGTTATTTATGTCTGTGAGAATGCAGTGTGCTTCACACAACTGTAGACTGTGATTAAATTTAAGGTTCAGTGTATTGCATGTGGAATGCAAAACAGATGTAGCATAATTTGGTATATTCTGTATATTCCAAGTTTATATATTCCTTTTGTCTACTCTTTGTGTGAAATTTAACCATCCATTTGAGGTTTTATTCATCCATCTGTCATTTTATCTATCTACATGTATCCGCTGTTTTATCCATCCATCCGTCGTTTTATCCATCAATCTCTTGTTCTTACCATCGTTTTGTCATTTCATCCATTGTTCTCTTGTTTTATTAATCTTTCTCTTGTTCTAAGCAATGTTCTGTTGTTTTATCCATTGCTCTCTTGTTGTAACCATCGTTCTGTCGTTTTATTCATCGTTTTCTTGTTCTAACTATCGTTCTGTCGTTTTATTCATCGTTTTCTTGTTCTAACTATCGTTCTGTCGTTTTATTCATCGTTCTCTTGTTCTAACCATTGTTCAAGTGATTTGTCTGTCCATCATTCTGTCATTTTATCCATCATTCGAACTTTCCTTCATTCTGTTGTTCGGTCTATCTATGTATCTTTCTATCTGTCTGTCTGTCTGTCTGTCTGTCTGTCTGTCTGTCAGTCTGTCTGTCTGTCTGTCTGTCTGTTCTAACCATAGTTCTGTCGTTTTATCAATCTTTCTCTTGTTCTAACTATCGTTCTGTCTTTTATCCATCGTTTTCTTGTTCTAACCATTGTTTTGTCATTCTAACCATCGTTCTGTCGTTTTATCCATCGTTCTCTTGTCCTAACTATCGTTCTGTGTTTTATCCATCGTTCTCTTGTTCTAACCATCGTTCTGTCGTTTTATCCATTGTCATCCTGTTCTATCCATCGTTCTACTGTTCTAACCTTCGTTCTGTCTTTTTATCCATCGTTCTCTTCTTCTAACCATCGTTATAACCATTGTTATAACCATCTATCTACATATCTATCTATCCATCCATCCATCCATCCATCCATCCATCCATCCATCCATCCATCCATCCATCCATCCATCCATCCATCCATCCATCCATCCATCCATCCATCCATCCATCCATCCATCCATCCATAGTTCCTTTGTTCTATCTCATGATTGTTTTCTCATTATATCAGTTGCTCTATTTTTCTATTTGTCTCTCCATCATTGTCATTTTGTCTATCCAGTGTTCTCTCATTCTGCCAATCAATCTGTCATTCTATCTATCATTCTATTAATAATCCATTATTTTGTCAGTCTATCATTTTAGGAGTTGTTCTACCAGTCAGTCTATTCTATTAGTCTATCATTCGGTCCAGCAATCTTGTCATTGTTCTGTCTATTCAGTGTTCTGTCATTCTATCTACTGTATCGATCCATCATTTTGTCTATCATTCAGTCCATCTATCCATTGTTCCATCAATTTTTCTATCCAATCTTTTATGATTCCATCTATCTCTTTCTCATTCTGTCATTTTGTCAATCCATTGTTCGGTCATTCTAATGATTATACTCTCATTCTTTTCATTGTTCTGTCATTTCATCTTTCATTTGTTCGATTATATGATGATCTTTCTGCTATTCTGTCCACTGTTCTGTAATTCTATCCATAATTTATGTTCTTCTATCTCTCAATCACTCTTCTATTTTTCAATCCAGCCATCATTTTGTTCTGTAAATTCATTTTTCTGTCTGTACATCTAGATCAATATATATTTTTTTATCTTGTAAATGACAACCATTTTGCCCTCCTTAGGTTCTGGTTTACAGAACATGCATTGTTTGAAAAAAAGAATGTCCTCATATACAGATGTATAAAAATAGTAAAGCAATTATCTATATAAATGAACTCTGCTTTTCATAAGAGAGAGAGAGAGAGAGAGTTGCTAGTATGTTTATGTATGAATTAGCATGTTGCTAGTATGATTAGTATGTTTCTGGTATGGAGTAGTATATTGGTCGTATAAAAGGTCATCAGTGATTGGCAGATTGGTAGTCTGAGTTAAATGAGCGTAAACTTAATTCTGTATGACAGTCTGGCGGAAAGTTATGATTTTCTCAAGCCACCATAAATATGATATATTGAATAATATGATATATTATTTATATTTTATTTAATTATAATATATATATATATTCAGATTATTATTAATATATATAATTATTATTTTATTCTTTTTTTTTTTTTTTTTTTTACTACTACTATATTGTGTGCTGTTTTTTTTTAATTATATATGCATGTTACTTTTTTATGTAAACTTTATAAATGCTTTGGCAATACATTTGTAAAATTTGTCATGCCAATAAAGCAACTATTGTATTGTATTGTATTGTATTGTATTGAGAGAGAGAGAGAGAGAGAGAGAGAGAGAGAGAGAGAGAGAGAGAGAGAGAGAGAGAGAGAGAAAGAGAGAAAGAGAGAGAGAGAGAGAGAGAGAGAGAGAGAGAGAGAAAGAGAAAGAGTGTCAACGAAGTCTTTTCAAGTGTAAGGTTGTTAGGAGTGTGTTTGCCCTCCAGGTTTTCCAGGAAAATCTAATCCACAAGTTTCTCTGTATCCCACTACATGAACATTTCTGTCAGAATATTTTTGTTAAGAGATTTCTAAGCTTACAGCAAGGTCTTCAGCGAGTGGACACCAGCTTACACTTTTAAAACGAATGCTCCTATCTAGAGAGTTTCATTTTCAGGATTTTTACAATTTGATATATATACTGTATATATTTATATATATATTATTTTTGCCATTTATTTATTTAACATATGGAAATGGGTCACTTGCGACATAAATTTCAGTCTACTTTTCACTTCAAAAAACATAATTATTAAAAAAAAATGGTTTTAGACAGTATGATATATATCAAAATCTAAAATAAATATACATTATCATAATTTGTAAAATAGAATAAAGCCTATTTTAAGTTAAAATGGTTTATTGATCTTCTGTACATATATACACTTCAGAAAGCTTTTGGATTATTTTTTTCATTTTTGTATTCTGTGATATGCTTATAGATTATATTATGCAAGTCATAGGCTACTTTTTTAGATTTTCAAAGGTGCAGTTTTGTAGAGTCTCAGTCTACTCCTTAAAATGTTGTTTTAAAGTGAGAACAGATTAGAATGTTTTCTGAAAAAAACAGATTTGTCTGAATGAAAAAATGTGGGAATTGATTTTGGCTGGAAATGTGGTCTGGAGGTGTGGGTAAAAAAGGTGTAGTCTAACTGAACTACATCAATAGAGATGTTGTATAGAGGTGTACATCAGTTATGCAAAACTGTCATTAGATCCGAAGAAGTATCCACGGTAGGTGCGTTTATTTTGTGCTCTATTACAATACATAAAATATTTGATACTTGGCTTGTGCTAACCACAGATTAATTAAGATCTTTTCACACACAAAGATTGTTTTATCTTTTTTTGCGAAAGAAAAAAGATGAAAGGACGAAGCACACCTACAGGATATGATGAACTAAAATGCAGTAGTACAAAATGTGTTTTTGTTGTTTATTGATTTAGGAGGCTCAATCAATTAAAAAAAATCAATTGACCATGTATAGAATTACCACAAATGTGTTATCATATTCCAACTATTGAACTATCACAATTTATAGATTTTTTTTTTAATGAAAATACCTTTCTCTTCCTTATGTTGTTCCAAGCCCATAGGAAACTAGTTCATTTTCGTAACCCAAATTAAGATGCTTTAAATCAAATCGGAGAGTCTTCTTTCCGTCTGTTATAAGTATTTTAACGCCACACTCTTTGACACTTCAAAGCATTCATAAAGAGATAATAAAATAAATCCACATTAATTAATCAGTTTAATTCAATGGTCTCAAACTCAATTCCTGGAGGGCTGCAGCTCTGCACAGTTTAGCTCCAACCACTTCCAACTCACACCTGCTTAAAAGTCTTTAGTAGTCTTGAACACCTTGATTATTTGGATGAGCTTAGTTTGATTAGGGTTTGAGCAAAATTGTCCAGAGTTGCCACTCTCCAGGAATCGAGTTTGAGTTAAATTATATACAGTTTAAATGATCATATAAGCATATTACATTGTTTACAAGTTCACATATCAAAATTGACCAGTGAACAATGTTTACAGCATTTACACAAGCTTCTGCAAGAACCAATGAGGTTTGCACCAAACATGTCTGAATGAGTTTTGGTTCAGTGTTTTTTTTGTGTGGAGTAAAAGTCCAAATTTAATCTGTTAAACCTATAAACTCTCTTCAGAATTTTTAAATTAAACAGCTTGAATTATACTGGGTGATTCAAAAAGAATACCACAACTTTGAAAATCTGTATTTAATCAAAGAAACGTGATGGAACCTTGGGTAATTAATCAATGTGAAGAGTACGTCAACGAGTCAACGACAGAAAGAGCATTTTCTGATGCATCACAGCTTTCAATTCAGATTTCATTCAGATATCTTCATTTGTGTCCCAAAGATAGACACATTTCTTATGATTTCTAACCTTTTATTTGGCACATTTTTGATCAAAATCAATGTGCATGTTTTGCTACATTAGTTTCCTGCAGGTGTAGTTGAATTTAAGCTCCATGTTGCAGTTGGCAGCAATGGTGATTGCGTGACTTATTGCAAACATTAAAGCATAAATGCACACACACACAACCACACATACACATCTCTGACATTCCATAACTTCCATAAAGGTTTGGTTCGGCTTGGACCGCAGATAAGGCAGAAGTAATATAGGCCTCATGACTAACCAAGCACACACGGACAGATTACAGCAACACACACACACAGACTGTGAGACAAACCTCCTGATTGTTATTCCAGGCCACAGCTGCTGGAGGAAATAACCAAGGTGCTGTTGGGCTACGCTTAGAATCGCCATCCCTGTTTAGCGTAAGCAAAAATTCACACACCCGCAACCTCATTACATTTATCCAGTCCCTTATCAGGAGTCCCGCAGCCCTGTACCAGCACCACCCGACTCCTCCCTGTATGTGCCCTCGTGGGGAAGCCTCACGGACCGGCCGACATGCACACTAAATCTCTGAATATAATGTGAAGGTGCATTAGAGCATGTTATCAGAAGCAGATGTGGGACCTGGCTTGTCTTTGTACCTGTTTGTTTAGGAGGTTCCCTCCCTCAGGGGTTGGGATGGGTCCTCTGAGCAGCTTTATTGTGGTTCCCTTATTCACATTATCTGTGTGGTTGAATATAAAAGAGTTGATGACACCATTTGTCATCAACTGACCACAGTGCAGTGTAATGAGAGATATTCATTTGTCGGGTGGGATTAAAGAAGGGCTGTCAATTTTAAACTAAGTTGAGGGGTGAAAATGACTAAAAAAAGCAAAAAAATATTTTGGAAAAAACTTAGTATGGAGTTTTAGTTTGTAAACTTTGGGTTTACATCTTTTGGACATGAGGGCATGTGTGCACACATCCACCCCTGATTGGGTCTTTTGGGTCACTCTGTTGGACAGTACAGACAAATTCTGTACTGCACAGCATTTTTTTTTGGTTCAGTTTCAATAACGTTAGACCTCTAATAAATATAATTATATAAATAAATAAATGTTGCAACTTCCTGGTAGTTTTTAATGATTGCGACTATGTTTACATGACAACGATGTCTAAAGTTTCAAACTAGTTTTTTCCCTTGTGTTTTAAAAAAAGTATCCAATTTACAAGACAATTTTACAATGATCCACATTTACACACACATCTGTTAAAACGACCAGCACTGTTACCTTGTTACATCAGAAAGTGACAATGTGCCGTCTATGGCTCTGTGCTGATGTGTATATGTATAATTTGCTGTGTGTGTAAGATGTGTCTATGCTTTTAGTTGTAGTGTGAAGTAAATCCACACTTTGCTGATGAAGCGTTAGCAAACTAGCATGCACTTGAGCAACAACACTACCACATTTTGTTTGCACTTGCCTTTTATCAACACTTCCCTAAACACATACAGTACTATGCATGTGCATGATGTCATCATTTTCAAAGACTCTGGTTTTCTTGTGCTTAAAATTTCTTCTGCAACTTTCTGCTTATGTTTTTTTTTATTATTTTAAAACTATTTTGATATCGATACAGAGCAAAAACAGATAATATTTTCTGCATGACCTTTGTATTCAACTCCATGTGGTCATGAGGGCCCTCTGCCTCCACCTCGATCATTTGATCCATCTGCTCCACCTTGGCTTTATGCTTCCTTCTCTCTGGCCCGTCTCCAGCTGCATCTCACACCTCTGGTCCTCTATTGAGCTTTTGCTCCATCCCAGCTCCACTTTTTAGACCTGGATCTATTAATTTGGAGGTTGACTGCTGTGTTTGGATTGTCTGTTTATTGGATTAATGACTTTTTAAACTACATGTTTTAGCATGCATCACCCACATTAGCATCCCAGCTTGATATGTAGGTGCTAAATATGCTAATAACTAGACCACAGCTTTTACCTAGTGTATATTGTGAAATCATGGCTTTGATTCCTGGCTGTGAAGAGATTATGCCAACCATTGAGGACCTCGAGGACAACACATATGAAGAGATCATGCCAACCAAAGAGGATTTCTAGAGGTATCCATAATCCTGGACCAGGCCGTATCCTGAGCATTTGCTGTGGTGGTCATAGAGTAGTGGAGAGCATGAGACTGATTCCTGAAAGACTACAGCGACAAAAGAGTCTCCTCATTGATCCCGTGGGCCAGCCTGTACACCCGCCGGTGACCTACTTACACCTGCAGCTTGTCCACAATGGACATCCAGCGTTCTTTGGCGCCTAGACCGCATCTTTGCTCAAGAAATTTGGCCAGAGAAGAAATTGTCATGCCCAACTGAGCCTGGATTCTCTCTAGATTTTTTTCCTTTGACTTTAATCAATTGGTGAAGTTTTGTTTCTCGCCACTGTTGCCACTGGCTTGCTTGGTTTGGGACTTGTGAAGCTCCGCATCGATGGAATTTCTCTTCAGTGTTTGGACTTTCAACAGTGAAGATTAAACCACACTGAAAGGAAACTAAACTGAACTTCAACTCTGAAAACTGGACTAACAAAGTTTCAACTTACTAGAAATTCAATTTACTTGGACTTCTATGTTAAGCTGCTTTGACACAGTCTACATTGTAAAAGTGCTATATAAATAAAGATGAATTGAATTGAATTCCCTATAACAGTTGGTCAAAGGATGTCAAATCATATTAACACTCACAAATGTCCAGGATCCTGAAATCTGTCGCAAGATGCACCGTACGCCACTGATTTGGAAGCACTGCTGCAGAAAAATAAATGGTGCGACAGTGAGCACTTCTTTCACCTCGAGCAGATGACTTGAACACACACTTTCACAAATGCGTGAGCAAACACATGCCTCCACACAGCAGATATGAGAAGCCGAGCGGTGCTGGAAGTTTCAGTGCGTCACCTCAAATAGCCCGTCACTGTGACTGTGATGATGCTGTCGTCTCCTCCAGCATCACAGATGTTTCCGTCTTCAAAACATTTAGTCACTTCAGCTGCTTTGTTGCCCTCAACACTGGAAACTCTAGAAGAACATGACTGTCACATCTCTATGACGACTGTGAGCAATGAGCTTCCACTCATTCAAATAATTATTCTGGTAGAAGTAGAAAAGACTAGTTACTAAGATTTTTTTTTTCCCTCTCAAATCAGTTATGAATTGGTGGGCTGGGCGCGACATGTTTGAAAACGCTATAAATGGGCAGACATTTGTGACCCAGAAGAGGTTTTTAGAATGTCGTCTCTAGTATACTTAGACTTGTTGTGCATGAAAAAGTATATTTGCATATGTATATATATATATATAATTTGTTAAGTTTAACAGTTTTTCTGTTTATCTGGCACGGGTGAGTGAGATCTGTCATTAGTTTGCTGTTGGGATGAAGGGATTTATTATGCTCATATTGTAAGCTAATTTGCAAAATAACTAGGCTAATTTTTTAATAATGTTTCAATGAAATAAAACATGATCACCAACCTCTACTTTGTAGTGTAAAAACACACCCTTCAAACATTCCTAGTGACAGTCATGATGATGTGTCCGTTCAAACGGGAAACCAGAAACCACCCAAGTCATTGTGCAGATGTCCAGTCACAGAGTTAATGGGCTGTAAAATCACTGATTACACAGAAATCAGTTCATTTCTCCGTTCACTGATCTCCCTCACTGTAAATAACAGACAGCACGTGCCGCTTTCAGCTGCTGAGTGATCTTGATATCCATTGAAGCTGAACCTGATGAACTGAGATTCATGTCATCTGCAGAAGTGCCCTGCCGAGACCACTAATTTCATATTGAGCCATTAACATTGACTTATTCTGGCCACATGTTCTCATGTTCTTTCGCTATAGCTGAAGACACGTCTCTGTTGTGTAATATATTAATTTATTAGTTTAAAACAATTGATGGAAATCAAACTTTATGCACATTGAAAACATAAATGTAAGTAAAGTATTAATGTGTGGTGTTTAATCAATGATATATAACTTTTTTGGGACTTTTTCATAGTTCCTCAAAAAAGTCTTTTTTATTCAACATGGTTGAAATAAAAAGGTTTTTTTTCTTAAACATATTGTTTAAATCCTTAACCATCTGTATCAATAAATGTCTACATAAGCATGACCCATAATTACTGTATATACATTTTTATAAAGTAACTGAAATGATAACACAGAGCTCTGAGTAAGCACATATGATTTGATGAATTCCCGGGTGTTTTGTGAGATTACTGAAATTAGTATAATATTATAATAATATAATGACTATTCTATAGTCCTTTGGAAACCTATGCGAGAGCCCAATGCAGGAATGCATTAAAGCAATGCACTTAAACACCAGCATATTCCTCTATTCTTAAGCAACAACCCAAGTAAGTTAAAGGAAGAAGCACATTTCGCGTTTTCAATGTAGTTTTGGATGCAATATGTGGATAGCCCCATGAAGATTTAACCTGAGAGATACAGTACAAGCACTGGTCTATAATAAATGAGTGATTACAAGCTGCGCAGATCGATTCAAGTTACAAGTAAAACACAATTAAATACATATTATGCAAATGACAAGGAAATGAGGGCAACAATTTTAATTACGCTATGATCCAGGAAGGAAGAAAAAACAATCCATATGAACTGTAACAGTTACTGACAAAGTCCCTGTCAAAGTCTGACAAAGTCCCATACATAATAGTCTCTGCTGCTTCTTCTTCCTTTAATAGCAAACGGCCAACGAATCCCACATTTCAGCGTAGTTTATTGTATCAAAAATCTGAAAAATGACAGAAACAAACACAGCACTAGGTTGGCTATACTGTGGTATTGTTGTAAAAATGAACTTTAAACCGTTTATTTCCCACAGCCGAATCTCCATCTGTCAGTGATCGTCATCTTCGTGTCATGATAAGTTCCGTGATCCCCCGCGCTCCACTAGTGTCTAAAGGGAAGGGAAGGAAATGCACGTTCACGTTTTACCAGATCCGGCAATTCATATTTGGTGATGTATCGTATTGCCGTTGATGCGTTCAGGCAAAAGATCCGAACCCAACACAATTAATTTATTCGACTTTTAGTCGACTATTTCATTAAAAAATCAATATGTTTAAACACAGTGCACTTTGAGATTTAAACCTCAGCTGGATGTTTTCATTCACTTGAAAGGTAATTTTCAAAAACCCATAACAGGGGCTCTTTAATAGTTAAAAGTGATTTACTCATTTAAAGTGATTGGGTTTGTGTTTTGTTTATTACAGTACAAAAACCTTGTAATAAACTTCAAGTACATTTTCTGTTATTTTACAGACTTATTTATATTATTTATTATACATACTAAAATGTCATAAAAGTCTTTTTGTTAAACTGTAGAGTTGAACTTTCAACATTAAAAGTCAACAGAGCAGAGATCAACATCCCATAATGCACTACGTAAATAAAAGGAAACACTTGTGAATTACAAAATATGGAAACTGTTAATAAACAGATTTTTATTTATTTACATATTTTTAAAATAAATAATACTGCTTAGTCGTTAAATAAATAGTTACACTACAACAAGGACTCCTTAAAATAGTGTAACTGAAAGTCCTTATGTAAGGATGCCATTCATTCAATGCATCTTCATTTTCAAACCTGTCCATGTTGCATCTGCGTAAATAATGCAAGCAGTAATTAGGAAAGTAGAAGTTCATAAAACTGACGAAAGCATAGTTGAAAAGTTGAAAACATATGCTGCATAACAGAAATGACCCTCTCCCTTATATACATCCATAAATACAAGCGAAGACATCTCTGAATAGCTTGTGTATTTCTCAACTCCAAGCTGGCCATCTGTTTATCAGCCAGCGTATTTTACATTCCTCAAGTGAGTTTTACATATGGAATAATGCTTTTCCATTAAAATGCCTGCGCTGCATATTGAAATGCATAGAGGAGGCCAAGACAGAAAGCGTGTTTGCGGTTTATCTGGAGGGTGTGGAGAGGAAGAAAGGGAAAGAAAAATAGTGATTGATTTTATTCATGCCTTGAAAAGCAAGGTGGGCGTCCTGAATGTTAATGACAGGAGCGCTTTTTAGCAGGCGAGGGTCGTGACCCCTGAAGTCCCAGCCAAGGCACAAATCAATTCCAATTTGTCACAGGAACATCCGAGGGTCGCATTTGGTGGCACAAAATTGGGGGTAATTTGTTTGGAGGGAGGTTTGTGTCAGGTCACAACGCCACATGTGTAAGTCTTGTTAGCTTTACGGAGCTCTAATGGCCCACGGTAAGATTTTCGGCTCTAAGAGCGACATGAACGTTTGGCTGGAAAAACCCAGCAGAAAAATGACACAGCAGAGGTCAGTCTAACCAGACTCCAATAGCGCACTATTATAATCTGCCAGGGTGATTCCAAGGTAATGTTGCGGGAATCCTCTCTCATATGGAGTATTTTTATTTTCTCTCTCCTGTGTAGCTTTTCTAAAATAGTGAATATCTGTTTTATTTTATTTTTCAAAAAATATATTCTGATAGATTTTATTCAATATTTTTTTTCTTCCTTTTGTTAAATGCCTTTGTCTCATTGAATTAAATTAAATTAAATTAAAGGCGATGCAGTGGCGAGGTAGGTAGTGCTGTCGCCTCACAGCAAGAAGGTCGCTGGTTCGAGCCTCGGCTGGGTCAGTTGGCATTTCTGTGTGGAGTTTGCATGTTCTCCCTGCGTTCGCGTGGGTTTCCTCCCGGTGCTCCGGTTTCCCCCACTGTCCAAAGACATGCGGTACAGGTGAATTGGGTAGGCTAAATTGTCTATAGTGTATAAGTGTGTTTGGATGAGTTTGTATGGATGTTTCCCAGAGATGGGTTGCAGCTGGAAGGGCATCCGCTGCGTAAAACATGTGCTGGTTAAGTTTATTCCGCTGTGGCGACCTCGGATTAATAAAGGAACTAAGCCGAAAAGAAAATGAAATAATGTTTTTTTTTTTTTTTTTTTTTATCGGTGTTTAACAAGACTATACATAGTAGTATACAATACAACATAGGAACAATTACAGACTGTCTTAGTTTTCTTGTTTTCCCACAATTCCCTCAAAATAAAATGAATAACATTTATGAATTATAAGCAAACATATCCTCTGAAAAAAAAAGAAAATAACAATAAAAAATGAAAAAAAAAATGAAAAAAATCGACTAGCTAAAAGAGTAGAAAAAGCAATGACCTGGCGAGATGCAACAGTCAAGTCAACTCTCTTTGAAATACCAAAAAGGGTTGTCAAGGGGTTAGGGCAGAGGTGGGCAAACTACGGCCCGCTGGCCATATGTGGCCCGCTGAACACTTTCATCCGGCCAGCGAGGGAGATTTTAAAATGCTGCTTCTGAGTAATGGTTTGGTTTAAGAACTAGTAAATTAATGATGTAATACAAGTGAACGCCATTTGATGGCAGTATTGCACGCGGTACAGTTAGCGCAACCAGTAGAATTAGAACACACTCTCGGATATTAAAATGCACTTTCACGCAAAATGTGCTTCTTTTTTTTTTTTTTTTTTGCGAGAGCACTTCTTAAACTGAACAGCGCATCATCGATGACGTAAGCATGCTCAGGTCCGAATGTAATGTGTGTGCGGGTCGTCGGGGGAGCCGGGAGGGGGAACAAGCATGCTAGTGTGAGTACGCCCTCAGATTCTTCTTCCGTTTTATCTCATAGTTTTATGATTGATATGAGCATATTAATACAAGCTCAAATGAGATTGTTGTGAATTTGACTCAAATTGTATAATAATTGCTGGTTAAATGTGTTAATTTTTGTCATATAATATTTTTATGCATAATCCACTTTAAAAAGTTCTTTTATCAAAGATTTGTGGTTTCATCAAGTTTTATGATGATTGATCTCTATATTCTACATTTGACTGAATAGTAAACTTTAAGAATTATTTTTAATGTGTTAATAGGAGATTTTTTCTATCAGACAATATCTTTTCTATTCTCCACTGTAAAAATTATTACATTATTATTATTATTATTGATAGTATTATTATACTTTATTGTTTTATGATGATTAATAAGTAAATATAAATAGCAGTGCAAATTAATTTAACTTGTAAATTTGACTCAATTATAACTATTAAAATAATCTGTTTTGTATTAATGTGACATGATTCTGTCCGATATTACATATTATTCCATGCGTACTGCCACTATAAATAAAAGTTATTTTTTGAAGGATTTGACATGTGGCCCTTCATTTGCTTTGCAAAACTTGATGTGGCCCTCGGGTCTAAAAAGTTTGCCCACCACTGGGTTAGGGTCTAGATTTATGTTAATAGCTTCATTAAGTCTATCAAAAACACTGGACCAGAAATTTGTCAATTGAGGGCAACTCCAGAACATATGAAGATGGTCAGCAGGAGACTGCTTACAGCGATGACAGGCATCACTTCTATCAGGAAAAATGTTTGCTTAAATAAAGTTTTAATTTAATTATATAATATGCAATTAAGTAAAATTTAATTAAATTTAATTAAATTTAATTTTACTTTTTTTATAAAAAAAAATTGTAAGCTTATTTTTCTGTATGATGCAAAAATTTGATGCAAAGCTAAAAGTTTAAAACTCCCCGAAACATGTCTGGTTGTAATAGCATACTTTTATCTAACTGTGTTTGATAATAAAATAAAAAATAAACATTGTAGCACATAAGACATCATCATTCACAGGTGAAGGTGATGATCAACTTTAATCAGACAAAATAGCACCATGAAGCTTTCCATAATGAATTGTGGAGTTTTAGTTGTACCCAGGGCTTAACATTAACTTTTTTGATCACCAGCCACTGTGGCTAGTAGATTTCCAACATTACTAGCCACTCGCCATTTTTACTAGCCACAATTTTTTTTGTTGGGAAAATATATTTATATGCATAATTTGACTTTGACATGATAAAATGACTTGATTTAGATGTGTTATGTCCACAAGTCTTTTGTGTGTATTGTGTATTAGCTTGCTCTGTGTGCATGAGCAAATGGGTAGTGTCGCAATACAATCAGTTTTTATTTCACATGACTTTTCAGGGCTCAAAATTAAGGATTTACCAAATTTATCTATGACCACACCAAATTAGTATTTCTTAACCAAAGTTTTTTATTGTGTCAAAACAAGGAAAATATAGCTATATAGGTGCACTTTATATTCAACAAAACCTTTCATTAAAAAAACATTACATTTAAAAAAAAGAATTATTGTCATGCATCTAAAATATGCACATCTTTCCTGGCTAAAAGTCCCAGATCACCAGTTAACATAAACGGGGAGTAATCTCCCATTAAAGCAATTTATATAAAGAAATATAATTAAACCATATTAACAAAAATAACTGTAAGCAAAAGAAAGCAGGTGAAACATACCGTGTTTGATAATAAAAGGATAATCACGCGCACGGTTAATATAGGCCTGTAAATGAAAGCAGTGGCCACTGCTGCTTACCAAAGAATATGTGTATTTTTGTTTTAATCTTGAGCTCTTGAAAGCAGCAGGACTGTCGGTGCATGATCATCGCTCTTTGTTCAGTCTATTTCAGAGGGAACCGATCGCACCAGTTGTGCTTCCTCTAGGCACGGTTGCTTCGCGCAAGTAAACGGGAGCACGCACGCTTTTTAACAGTCGCACGCATCACATCATCTGTGCGTGCGAGTGATCATCCTCTCGTTCGGTATTTACTTGCTTTCTGCTCGCGCGAACACAGTTATTTTTGTCGGTCATGCTGCTTCTCGATTCTAAGATCACATTTGCACAAATATTGGGCCACGCTTATTTTCAAACCCTGCTTTTAAGAAAACTACATTTTAAAAATGATTTCCAACCAGCCAACGTGGCTATGGGAGGTGTCTGTCTAACCCGCCAGAACTGAAATCTACCCGCATTTGGCAGGTTGGCGGGTGTTAATGTAAAGCCCTGGTTGTACCCCACAGTCTAGTTTAGTGGACTAATACCCATATCTCAGTCCACTATAGCCTAACATCACCTTATGGATCCTAATTCCAAGGTCAGGCCATTCACAAATAACACACACACACACACACACCACACACACACACACACACACACCCACACACACACACACACACACACACACACATGAATATGCAAATGTGTTCAGATATTTCCAGATTATTGAGGGACCCCTCTGTGTGCCAGTTTTTTAATTGTGTCCTAATTATGCCATAACCCTAATTAACCTGATGGGATGGCAGGCGAGTTTAATTAATCTTGCGGTGTTGTGATCCCAGCATGGGCTGGAAAAGTAACTTTTTTTCTCAGACGCAGAACTTTTCCCTAATCTGTCGGCGCTCTCCGCTTTTCTGTTCCAGCACACATAATCACAACTAGGCAGATTAGCTAATTACCAAACGCTCCACCAGGACTGAAAAAAAGACACAGAGAATGTGGAAGAGAGTTTGACAAACTTCACCGCAGCGTAAACTCAAACAAGGTAGGAATAAAAGGTTATCATGTTAATGTATTTTCAGATAACAACTCGTCACCTCGGAATTATACAGTTCTGTCTAAAATTTGTGTAACAGTAGAGTTAGAAGTTGCTTGCTCTGATTCTGACAGCCCTTTTATATTATGTTATTTTTTTGTATACAGATTGGCAGAGTCGGGCAAGCTACTTGAAAAATGTATTGAGCTAAGCTATTAGCTACTCTACTTAAAATACAGCTTAACTACACTAAAAGTTACCTTCTAGGAAATGTAGCAAGCTAAGCTAAAAGCTACTCCGCAAAAGTAGCTTAGCTACATCTAAGCTATTTTTGCAATTTTTATTTTTAAATCGAAGCAACCTAAATCCAAGTCAATCATATCTTAGTGATCAATAAAACTGTCAGTGAAACATGAGAAATAATTGTTCAGTTCAATCATTTACTGCTAATAATATGCTGTACTAAACAGAAACTAATTATAGTATAAAACATCAAAAACAAAACATCCAATAAAACCGGGTGTTACACATTTAAAATACTATAGTAATTAAAAGTAAAGGAAAATATTTAGGAATAAGCATTATCTTGTATATATATATATATATATATATATAATATATATATATATATATATAATTATATATATATATATATATATACCAACTCTTCATTAATGAATTACACTACATAATCTAGTATCGTTAGTAACCATCATGAACTAATAGTAATTACCATAGTATACTTTAGCCTTTACTACAGTAAACTATGTATAGTTATCTTTAATAAACCCTCAGTCATCTTTCCATCAAGCAAATTTCTCGTGTTAACCTAATTGTTTGGCGACGTCACCAACCAGAGCGAGAGGTGGCAGTAATGCACCAAAATTTGTTGTCGACCACCGAAAAACAAGAAGAAGAAGAAATTGTCATTCTCGTCATCATATGGATTTACTTTCATCAGCTAGACACCGGCCTCACAGCACTGTGAATGTAGGTGCCTTCACTTATTGATCCGCGATCGGTAGATGTAGCTTGTGTGGACACTACTGTGCTACTTGACTAAAAAAAATTGCTTCGCTACTGAAAAGCTATTTGATTAGGAAAGTAGCAACGCTACCGCCATGCTACTGAGAAATGTAGTTAAGCTAGTTGCATCACTACTTGTAACGACGCTACTGCCCAACACTGCAGATTGGGGCTTTTTATGTACAAAAAAAAACTTGGTTCTGTAAGGTTCTATTTGTGAGCCAATCAGCACTTCGAATTCACACAAGAGGACCAATCATGATCTTTAGGCCAGGATGAGTGATTTTAAAGGGACGGTCTAATACTGTACATGTTTGCACATTGTTGCAACACAATTTTACATTATAAAAGAAATATATAAAATGTTTAATTAAATGCAAGTAAACTGTCTCTTGAAAATGATTGATTTTATCAAGGTTTTGCAAGATATAACCTTACCTACTTAAGTCGTGACACATGGAATACTGTTTCCGGGTCCAAGCCGCTACTCAACTGAATTGAGAAAATATTAATTTATGACCCTTTTTAGTAATATAACGTTAAAATGATTTTTTAAAAATAAGATCATGGTGTACACAACAATCTCTGGTCTTGATTAATTAATAATATTTATGAAACATTTATCAGTTTTTGGCCATGTGATATTAGGCATGGTTATATATATTGCGATCAAGATTTTCAAAAGTATTACAACGCTTTGTAAATGTTTATTATTACAGTATTATTAGACATACAGTTTGGTATGGTGCTTAGACCCGGAGGCTGCTTCACGTGACGTCAGACTAGCAGATAATTCCAATTAACATGATTTATTAGAATTTTATTATTTCCTACTGTATATGCATTTAACCTGTTCTAAAAATAGCAATGGTAATGTCTTTAAATAAATAATTATTTAGACCTATTTAATTATTCATTCATCTATTCATTTTCTTTTCGGCAAACAACAAACACAGTACATCTCTCTATATTGGCTAAAGCACTGCTTTATTTATTTATTTATTTATTTGTGTATGTAAGAATGTATTTTTGTACCTTTTTTTTGTTGTCATTTATTTCTTTAGTTTTAATTTTCAAAATGAATCCTCATTGCACTTAACAAGTTTACAATGATAATAAAGCTTGTTAACATTTTTAAATGATTAATAAAGGGATTATAATGCTTTATTTCATTATTTCATCTTCATTTACAAGTCGCAGAGTATTTACAGCTACTGTATATTTATGTCCATTCAAATTCCGTCCATTTGTTCCCCCTGGCGGCAGTCGCAAACTGCTATTACACCTAAAAACAAATTCTTAATCCTTTAATGTGGCAGCGGTGCCACTCAGACGGTAATGGTCCCTTTGAAGTGTCACCCACTGTACAAATTTAGATTGTATTATTTTGATATAGTGTATATTTTGAATGCATTTAGAGTCAGTCATTTTCATGTATTACACATTTTTTGGCTATATAGAATGTGAAATCTTGAACCTCAGAATCTCAAAGCTGCTCATAATGCGTACAGAATCGTATAATTCTGAGGTGGCAAACTATTTTCACATTATTTGAAATACTGTGTAGTTCTAAACTGCAGTAAGTCCGTGGAGTAAAAAGTAGAGACTGTTGACTAAGAATGTAAAATGTCTTTTGAGTTTCAGTTGTTAAGCCTGAGAGGTTTAAGTTAAGCTAAAACACCTTGTCTTTCTCAATAAGCCTTTCCTGCTAAGCTTTTATGTCTGTAATTTTCGTCATTAATGAAGTCATTCCATCGGCTCTGTACTTCAGAGTTTGTAGTTTTGAAAGTCAGTTTTTTTGACTTTTGGCATTGGTATTCTGCAACTAAGTGGAAGCACTTATTTAAATTATGGAACAGCGGCCTGTTCTGCAGATAACAAACCGAAAAGTGTAGAAGCGTGTGGGGACTTTTTGTTCAGAGTTTCCATCAATCCAGATCCAGGAGTGAATATTTCATAAATGAAACTCTGCAGCGCTCTATAAAGTTGTTCAAAGGAGTCAGGATATTAGGGAATCAGAAACCAAAAACGCATTAAAATAGAATAATACAATGTTATTCATGCATTATATATGTACCTAGTACCTATCTAGTGATGCTTAATAGTGAAGTGATGTTGTCGAACTTAGAAGTTAAAATTAATTTCAAGGTCTGTTTTGGTTTTCTAAGGGAGAGTTCAAGTGTAATATTTTATATTCTATTCAAAATACAGTCAAGAACAAAGTTATTCATACCCCTGTCAAACTCTGACTTAAAGTCTTTATTCAAATGTAAATAAAACCTGAGAAATATATATAGAATAGCTGTAAATAATTTTATGTATTGTCTAAAATGCTATAATTTCAATCTCTTTTGAGTTGGTGAGATTTAAAAAATAACATGAGGCTCCATTAAAAAAAATAAAAATCCATATTTAGCTGCTGTTCACGTTAAATAATCACGTTAAACTTTTAGTCTGAACAGAGAAAATAAATCACACAAAATATGATTTTTTAAAGCTGTAATCATACAATGTTTTAAAAATGTATACAAATCACATTTATGTTTCACTTTGATTAGATTTTGATTAGCTTTTTTTGCATCTAGCTGTGTCCGAAATTGCTAACTTCAATACTTCTGACAAAAAAAGTACTGTCTCCACAAATACATACAGATGTGGCCACTGAGAATGCTTCTTCATGCGAAGTGCTGCAATTTGTCATGCGCAGTCACGCCTTTTCATTTAAAAAGAATAAAACCCTTTTGTGCTTTATGCAATATCCACCTGGTGGATAGGTACAACCGCTTTTCCATTGTCGGGCCAGTGTAAGCCAATACCCCCCAAATCAAACAACCTCCCCAGGGATGCGTTTCCGAAAACCATCGTTAACCAACTAAGGTCGTGATGTTTCCCAAATCCATCGTTCAAACAAACATTTGCAAACTTGTATATTTGCAACTATTTCTCTTGAGCTGTAGTTTAGGAGCATAGTTCCTGGTTGTGTTCTACTCCCAGTTATCCCCCCTATACCCTATTCCTTTTGAATGTTCCAACGTTTAAACTTGGAATGATTTAAAAAAAAAATTATTCAAGCATTAAAGTCATCTCTCTTATGTGTAATTTTCTTTTCAACCTGTTTTTTGTTTACATTAAAATTTTGTTTTTGTTCACATTAAAAACAATAAACTTTTAGTCTGAACAGAGAAAATTAATCACATAAAATATGACTTTTAAAAATCATAAATAAAAACTGTAGTCATACAAGTTTTCAAAAATCTATTCAAATCACAATTGTGCAAATCTGTTTCACTTTGATCAGATTTTGATTTGCTTTTTTTTGCATCTAGCTATGTCTGAAATTGCTATTTTCAATACGTCTGACAAAATGTCTCTACACATTCATAGTACTTAAAATACCAAATGACCAACTATATTCAATTCTGAAGTCTAACTACAATGGACACTTTACTATACAGTGAGACCACAGGAGAGGACATGTGTGAATGGTAGTAAAGTAACTGATGCTGGTACAGATGAATTTCTAATTTTACTACCTTAATAACTATTAATACACTGCAAATTAGGATTATTTTAAAGCTAAAAATCATAGTTATTGGTTTGTAAATAGCAAGAATTGTACCTTAAATAAAGCATGACCAGGGGTCACAGTGGCACAGTGGGTAGCACGATCACCTCATAGCAAGAAGTGGAGTTGTGGAGTTTGCATTTTCTCCCCGTGTTCGTGTGGGTTTCCTCCGGGTGCTCCGGTTTCCCCATAGACCAAAGACATGTGCTATAGGTGAATTGTATAAGCTAAATTGGCCATAGTGTATGAGTGTGAATGCTAGAGTGTATGGGTGTTTCCCAGTGTTGGGTTGCGGCTGCAGGGCATCCGCTGCATAAAACATATGCTGGATAAGTTGGCGGTTCATTCCACTGTGGCACCCCTTGATTAATAAAGGGACTAAAGCCTGGTTTATACTTCTGCGTCAAGTGATCGCCGTAACCCACGGCGCAAGCCTCACGCGTAGCCGTGCATTTATACTTCTGCGCGCTGTTCCTGTTTCTCTGCAATAACACTTCCGAAACGCTAGCTGGCAGTAGGTGTTTATGTTTCTCTGTGTCGAGTTTCTTCGCTGGTTTTTTTGTTTTTCCTGAACACTTCCTTAATGTACAAGTGGCTCAAACTCGCTCATTTTGAGGTGGGAACCGTCGGACGTGGAACAACTTTAATCATGAGGTAAACACAAAACAACAGTCTCCATCCAGAGCTCCTTCACAGGACTCCACACTTGTAAACACTCGCTGCATCGGGCGCGCGGCTCTCACCTCCGCCCACACTCATCAGTGCTACCAAGCCGACCAATCACAGAGCTTGCGCTACGCGTATGCGTTACATTTTTTGAGAGGTGCACTTCAACGACGCCGACGGCCACGGCGAGAGGCTATGCGTCCACGCGTAGGCTGCGCCGTAGCATACGCGTGCGCTTGACGCAGAAGTATAAATTCTGTGTGGTAGCTCCGCGGCTCTGGAACTCTCTTCCCATAGCACTGAGATCTCTGGGATCAGTTGATCTTTTTAAAAAGCATTTAAAGACGCATCTTTTTGGTCAAGCTTTTAATTAACAGTATTAGTGTTTCTGTATTTGGACTTTTTATTTGTTTTAATATGTTTTAACATGTTTTCTTTTATTGTTATGAGTTCTTTTACTTGTTTTCTTTTATTTTAAAGCACTTTGTGACTCAATGTCTGGGAAAGGTGCTATATAAATAAAAATAAACCCTTACAAGTAAATGAGTTTCTTTTTTCTATTGAAA